>QJOA01000054.1:0-191746 GCA_004155915.1 Monosporascus sp. CRB-9-2 | reverse complement strand
CCCCCCCCCCCCCCCCCCCCTTTCCCCTCCTAAAGACTGGTGGTGACGATGCGCCCGTCACACGAGTTTAATGCACGAAGCCCGCATATCGCATCATATCCCAACAGGACGGGTCGCGATCGGCGAGCCGACTGCGGAAATAGAGACCGAGGGCGTCCCTCGGCGCTCGTTGTCAATGGTGGCTGTCGACCTTGGCTGGGTGGTATTGCTATATGTTTATATCCCAGCGCAAAAGTTCCTCGTCTGTCCATAATTGCGAGGCCATTTAACCGACTTGGAGGCTCGGGATCATCAGAGCCCCCTAGCGTCAGACAGCGGATAAGATTCAGGACCGAGCCGCCGCCGAAAGTTGCTGGTGACCCAATTCTGTGGTGAGTTGTAGACGATCCGCGTAACGTATCTCCTGGGGGTTTTAAGCCCTCCCTCCCTAAGTCGCGCAGCTTCGGCTACTACCCTACGTAATAAGAACCCCCACCACCTCACCACCCTTACCACTTTAGAACGATCTTTGAGGCTGCTGGCGGTCTGCCCGTCTGTCCGTTCCTCGAACAGAGTATCAGCCGACTGGCCCCTATGCCGTGCCGGGGCTTCGGTCTCCCACTCCGCTCCGGCCTTGACATGTCACGAATGTTGGCCGAGAGCCCGTGTGCGGTAAAAGATACAGTGCCGCTTCGATATCTCCGCAGGCGTGCGGCAGACGTAGTGCGAGTTCCCGGTGATTAGCGGGCTTATCTCATCTGCACCTAATTCGTGGACTAGGAGCGAAAGGACCGACTTCGTGGCAGTCGCGTGACAATTCAAGCAAAAGCCAGCAAACAAATTCTTGTCGCTGGTTGGCGCAAGCTGAAGTCAATCTTCGAGATAGGAGGGGGTGGGGGGAGGCGGGCCGCGGCCCTATAACATATACTACGGAGTGTGTACCCTGTAAGCACAGAAGATCCCAAACTGTCCTCGAGTTCAATTGTACCGAGACGGAGCTCTCGATCAGTTACCTGGATACAGGTTGGAAATCCGGCGCAATGGTTCCGTTTAATCTCTTTTGCAAGTCTTGTCGGTATTGTCAACGCGCTAGTTACGCTGTCCACGTCGAACCGTTAATATTACCCCACGCCTAAACATTTTCTAGTAACGCCACCGAGTCCCCTCTTCCCATATTTACCAAACACATTAATGGAACAGCGCTAGTACAACTGTTATAACTTTTACCGCCAGCTTTATTGCTATATCGTACTATTTACGTTACCGTAAGATTCTATTAAATATTAAGCTATTCACCTTAATAAAGAGCCTTTTGCTACGCCTTTAAACCTTCCGGCACTTCACATTAACCTTATTAACTTAACTCTTATTTTATTGTTAACCCTTACCTTAACCTTAATAGTAACCTTAACCTTAACGGTTGCAGTTCCTTGCTATTGCTACATGTTTAAAGTTAAAGCCCTATCCTTAGTAAATGATTTTCCCGCTAGGTTAATGATAATCCGTGGGTAGCCAGAAACGTTTAACGGGGTCATTAACGATTCGACGTGGACAGCGTAGCAGGAGCGTATTATCAACGACGCCACTGGTCAGCATAAGTTCTCTAGCGTGGTCGAGAAGGCAAATACTAAAACAGCAGCAGGTAACGAGCACTTTGAAGAGCTGCTCTATAAGGGAAATAACCTCCCCGGTGGCCTTTGTGATAACTATCGAGCAAATCGGTCCTACGTATGATCAACTCTGAGGCCGAGATCAACCTATGCATAGTAGTGTAGTCTCAACACAGCTAGTTCCTCCTGGTGACAACTTACACCAGCGCCACATTATTAACATTTCGTGTCTACCGAGATTCAACATTGTTTCAGCCGAAGGCATATGTCGACAGTAGGCATGTATCACAGGAGGACTAAACAGTTACGCTGCATACATCCGACATTCCTACAAGACGTACATGTATTTATTAATAAACGTTGCCACTGCATGCAAGCGTACAGTGTGGCAAACTTATTCGGTTAACGGGGAACACTGCGTCGAGCCAAGTGTTTCGACATCCTTAAAAGGGGATTATCAGTCGTGAGTTAGGAAACTCCGGTTTCGTTCAAAACTAGAAGCATTCGTAAAGGGTTATTCTTCTTGTCCGTTAGGTCCAATACCTGGTTGTACTCCGTTTACGACACGATGGCTATTTTCCATATACTTTCTCTGAGGTCTTTAGACGGACCTTAGGTGCTACTACAAATACCTACATAAGTAAAATGTCAAGCGGCACTGTATTACCTCGTAGGATTCAATCAGATTCTGTTCCGGAATTGAAAGGACCATCCCGTCTCTCGTATCTCTCTGAATTCAAACAGGAAAAAGGTACCTGGCATATCCGAATGAAGCCAACTAGCAGCAAAAACTGCTTCAAGCGACACCCTTCCCTAAAAGGAATTAAGGGCTACTACGGAGCTCTTTTACTGGCGCGTTTAGTATTGACCAGCCGGTCTTGACCCACAGTTCGAAAATTGTTAGCGCAGAAGTTAGTTGGCCTTGAAAAATATAGTTACTGCGCCTCTGCTTACGCACGGTGCCGTCATCCTATGAGCCTCTCCCATCATACTCGTTCTGCCCCAGATAAGTACCCATAAGATTCCAAGTGAGCGGCATGAAGTGCCAGTCAGCGCCCACCTCCATCTCCACTTGATCCCGCAGTCGCCTATCTATGTACATCCTAGCTATCCTTTTTAATGGGCTTTTGGAGCATCTAAGACGACATTTCGCTTACGGCACTGAGTCCTGCCCAGCATGACCATTGCGGCGCTAACCTGTACATGCAATCGCTAACGTTACTGTACATACGTGCTTGTTATCAGTAGCGTGCGAGCTAATAACCCAAGTCTAGTGGTCGTAGAACCGTTTTTTCCTATTATCGGCCTTAGTAGAGCGTTCCCGCCCCTCCCTTTGGTTCAACGTCGAAAGCCTGCGCTAGATATACAGGGTCTCCGGTTACTTTTCATCATTCAAGTTTTCTTGAGGAAGCAGTAGCAGACGACGTCTAGACTTCGAATCTGCATTCTGCTCTTCCGTTTATTTCTGTTGCACAGCTGGCAGCTTCTTGTTTCCGCATTATAGAAGTAATGATGATTTTGATGATCCGAGGAGGCAATATGTATTCGGCCCCATTAACTGTTGTAGCCCCAGAATGCGCCCAGACTCTCTTGTCCCTCCCTGGACCTTGTCTCCCCACGCGATAGTACCCGGATATACTATCTGCAACCCATTTTGTTTACCTACCCACGTCCAACTAAGAACAAGGTAGCTTGATAGTCACTTGATAGCTGCGCCATCTGGGCGTCCCCTACCCACCCAAATCACACATCAGCAGCACCAACGTCAACAGCACTCCTTGTGCCTTGTGCGAGTCTTCCCTTCCCGGCTGCTCGTCTCGCTTCTTGGCTTTTTTCTGCATGCATGCCTAGTGTAGCTAGTCTCGTCGTCTATGTGCGTACCGATAGCCATTTTAATATTACCTGACTGCCAGCCTGTCCACCAGCGTACCAGTATCTCTCCCAATCCCAATCTGCCGCCCTTCCGTGTCACCTATATGCGCCCGCACTATCATAAAATGTCCTGAAGTGCGGCCCTGACACTCCTTTCCGTCTCTAGCCAGCTTATTGATAGTCTAAAACGAGAACGACTGCACTACGACATTGGCGACAACGGAGGAGGAGAAGAGAAAGAGAGAAAAGAAGCTTTGGTTTATCTTCGATCATGCGTATATGTGGTCCGGCGGTAAACTTAATGTTGCTTCAGTTGCCCCAACGTCTACGTCACAATAGCATTGTTAAAACATCGGATAGACTCGATATATCGCTCGATATTAGACGGACACACACCACTTGCCCGGCGTCATAGTACTTATTCTACAAGCTGGATCTTATCAGTTCCCTACTAAATAACGAGAACAGCTGCGACGACGTCCCTGGCCTTCAGTCGTCCGTCCCGGACCGTCCCGAGGAGCAACACATGTTGCGTTCCAGCAAGTAACCGGGAATCTTTTTTTGACTAGTTCCTCCGCGGCCGGCCTGCAATCTCGAAGAAGCTTCCGCGCCCCCCGCTCGTCCCCTCTACGGAGGTTGACGGGCGTGGTCAATCTGTCGTAGAGATGACAATGTCTCTCTACTCTTCACCACCATTACCGCATACTCCAGATCAGGACAAACCGACGCTTCTTCTTTGTTGGTGGATCACGCTGTTCTGCACGACGATAATCCTTTTTCGCATCTCTGGTCGCTTCATCCGGACAGAGAGGCTGTTCAAGGAAGACAAGATGGCCGCGTTGGCTATAATCCCCCTATTCTTACGCATGGGCTGCGTCCATCTCATTCTGTTGTACGGCACCAATAACACCCGGTTCCCCTCTCATCGCCTTCCATTGCCGGACGAGGAGATGCGAAGAAGGACGATCGGCAGCGGCCTTGTTCTTGCAAGCCGGATATTCTATGCAGCAACGTATGTAGCTTCCCGCCCTTTCGCAAACTTGCATACCCGGCCGTGCTTATTCATGATCATATATATTTCATGACCATCGAGTGAGGTGTTGACATTTTATATATAGGCTCTGGATTCTGAAGAACGCTATATTGGAATTTTTCAAGCGCTTGACGAGCACTACCTGGACACGGTCGCACGAACTCACCTTGTTTTTCATACGGGTTATGCTGGTTGTGACGTTCCTTGCCGTTCTCATATCGGATCTTGCTGAATGTCAACCGTTTCACAATTACTGGCAGGTACTGCCCGATCCCGGAGGTCGGTGCCGCCAGGGATATGCTCAACTCATCACCATGGCATCCTGCAATGTCATCACCGACCTTCTCCTGGTCTTCTTTCCGGTACCACTTATTCTCAAGAGCCACATGAAGAAGAAAAAGAAGATCCAGATGGTCCTCTTGTTCTCCTTGAGCCTCGGCGTTGTCGGAGTCACGCTGTATCGAGTCCCACATGTCCTGTGGGCTCATGGAAGTCAACAGACCCGGTCACTTTTCGCATCTATCGAAATTCTTTCCGCCACCTGTGCGGCAAATGCCCTGGTGCTCGGGTCCTTTGTCCGAGATCGCGGTGTTAAGAAGATGAAGTTTCGGCGCACTAGCGTCGCCGCCGACTCTATAGACCAGGCGTACAACCGGCGGCCCACCGTCCACAGGCATTGGGGCAGTGATGAAGATCTGGTCAGAGACTTAGGGCTTGGTGTGAATAGAGAGCTTCGGGATGAAAGACAAGGGGTTAGCGGACGAAGCAGCACGATTCCGCAGTTCTCGCCCGCGCCCGTCGCCAGCGTAGCCGAAGATATGAACAATTGGCGGTTTCCACAGCAGCAGCAAAGCAATGAGGAGCGCAGTGACGCTATTCTCCTGGCTCGGGAACCGTTAAGTACGTCGCAGAGCAAATCAAGTACAACTCCTCGCCGGGTCTCGTTTTTCGACGTGGGAGGTTTACTCGAGAGTGAGCCTTCTCGAAGTACACGGGATAGTTTAAATTCTAGCCTAGATCGGGTGTCGCCCCGGTACACACCGACGCCTACGATGACCGCGATTCCGACCGGATATCGTCGCGGCTCCCAAACGCTGCTTCAGGATCTAGGCAGCCTCTTCGGCTCTAGGCAGAGCAAGGCCAACAAGAGGGCCGCAACTGAGTTGCAACCAATTCCTCAACAACCCCGCGAGCACAGACGCGGCGAGCATAGCGGCATACAAAACCTTATGGACCCCGGCGGCCTACTCAAGTGAACGGGACATCCAACTTCTCACATTAACTTGTAATTTTGATCAGATACCTCATCTCTTCTTCCCTCACGAGATTTACGACGTTAACGCTGGTTCATATCACGATATGTACAAATATTCGATTTGCGCGGGACCTAAAGATCACTTGAGCATCAGAAGGCCCTGTCCCCGACGGGCCTTCGGTTTTTAAAGGGGGAACGGACATCGGAAGGAGGTCATCACTCGGCGTTCTTTGGTTTGCTCGACTTTCTTTCCACACAGCATACCTCGATCAGCGGTCATCATGGGGGACCATATGGGGGGCCAGGAGTTCCACGGACAGGGAAAAGGTGGAAGGAAAGAAATGGGATTATAAAAGTTACTGATCTTGGGATGAGGGAACTCTCTCCTTCACTCCCTATAATTAGACAGCCGGGGGAGAGCCTTGCGCGGTTGTTCTGTCATTGCCGTAGTCTCAAAACCCCGTCGCCGTCCGTCCCTTTCGGCTTTGAGCGGCGCGAGCGATGATTGTCAGTCTAGGTGCAGTTATATATCACCTCCTGACAACTTTGGAGACCAGCATTTGTTCTTGTCACACCATCGTTACTTTTTGAAAGGCTAAATAGTTAGACCCACCAAAGGAAAGAGGGAAATCTTGAATCCGATTTATAATGGGTAACGCCGTCCCGGTTTTGATGTTGCTGTGTGGCTTGTATCGAAAGAACCCGTGAGGCTATTGATCTTTTCCTCTCTAAGATGCAGACTACTTGGGCAGTTAGAAGCCGCAGAAGCCCGCTCCGCCGAGGTTTGCGCATCTGCTATAACACTACGCATGCGTAGTGTGGAAGATTCCGTCGTAGTAAGGAGTGTGCCACTTATGCAGCCGCTATAAACACACCACCATCTTAAAGAATCACGACAAGTCGTTTGCCCTCCGAGAGGCAAATAACCCCTATCCCTAAGTGATCCTCATCGGCACCTCGTCTAAGGTGTCTGTCTAACCAGGTTTACAAACCTAATAACCGCTAGGCGGGCTGGGCCGGCTTCGCTTCGCTTCGCTTCTGCGGCCAAGAAAGAGACACCGCCTGGCCCCTAACCCACCACCGCCGTGGTTAGTAATCGACCCTTCGTGGCTTCCTCTCCTCTACTTGTCTAATCTCCCAGCCATGTAGGTATATATATATCCACATAATAGAGCCACACCCCGGACCCCCGCGCCTGCTGGCTGATGCGCCGTGGCGCGTGCCTCGCCTTTCTGTACACGCCACGTAGCCAACTGTCTGCATCGGTGTTGCCGAGCGACGGGCTGCGTGGCTTATATACAGTATTATGCAGGAGGATTTGGACGGCGTTTTCTCTTGGCACCGGTGATGTAGTTCGTGGAGAGCCCGCTCCCTACGATGGCTAGAGCAAGGGAGATAGGTAGTTTTGTTCAATGCTTGTTTTGAGGCGTTGCTGGGAAAGGCGCAAACTTGCTCTTCTGGACTGCCCTTCTGCTGCTCCGCCCCCCCCTTTTTTTTTGTTTTGGTCTCTCTTCCACACGTAGGGAAGCCATCTCACTCTCTACTCCAAATCCTCTCCGCCTCGGTATAATCTGTCCTCACGAAAATCCCCCGTAGAACAACAAATTCTGGAGCTCCGGGACTGGCGCGTGTTCCGTCAGATACTGTCTTGGTGGTGAGCATGACGGTGTATATCCCCAGACGTAGATCGGGCTATGATATGTTACATTATGACGTAGTGCCAGGGGACGATTCATAGGCCTTCAAAATCTTGGAGGTGAGTTAAATACCTGCATTGCAGGTTTAGCTTTTATGACTATACTATGTAAATGCAGTACGTAATTAGTAGACGAGGAATCAAGGCAATTTCAGGGTCCGTAGGGGGTTCCCTCAACGCATCCGGGTAGGAATAGCATCAGCAAACGATGGGTTTTCCCTTTAAGTATCCCTTTTGGATAGAGCCTACTTTTTAGTGTGAGATGCCTTGGGAACCAAACCTGCTTACCCATGAAAATCACTTTATTGGTAGCTCTAGGGGATGAAAACCGAGCCTCTAACCTCAGACGGTGACGAACGCCATCCTGCCCACCAATTACAAGTCTGTCATGCTCGCGGACGCCTTCCTAAACGATGCACATTCTTCCTTTCTTGCTTCTCCCACTCGAGACATTAACCTTTTTCTCTCTCTTTATACACATAACCGATAACTGGCATAACGGCCGGCCGTCTCGCTCTTGCGGATGATCTTGACGACCTGGCCCCTCCGCATGCCGAAGTACTTGGCGACGGGGTCCCTCTGCAGGATACGCGGCAGCTGGGTCTCCTTGAGGCGGTATCGCTTGAGCAGCGCGGCCTTCTCTTCCCTACTAAGAATGACGTGGCGCGGCACGAGCTCGTGGTGGGTGATATTGACCAGCATGTCCTCCTCGAGGAACCACTCGATGCTAGTCCACTGGGCGAAGCGGGCGATCTCCTTCTTGGCCGTCGACGACACGGGCACGTGGGAGATGAGGATGCCGGTCCGGTAGTGGTTGTCGGAGCAGAACTTGCCGAACTTGCGCATCTGCTCGGCGCCCAGGGCCGAGTCGTTCAAGAACTCGACCCAGATGGTGCCGATCTCGGGCTGGGGGTCCGGGTTCGAGGGTGTCGCAGGAGGCGTGTATTTCCGCAGCATCTCCTGGCTCGGTCGGGCCGAGAAATTCAGCTTGCCGCGTCTGTCGAGAGGATAATGGCGATGGTCAGCATCATCGTGGCTAGACTATGTATTGTGCATACGAATCTTCTGGGAGAATGAGAGACATCCTTACATGACTGAATTATCAGTAGCGCAGTATTGTGCCTTGAACTGCTCGAGGGAGATCTTGACTTCGTCCTCAGCTAGCTCGTATCCCTAAGAGCGCATCAGCAATTTCTGTTCCTCTCGTAGAAAGCACAGACTGTACTAAAGTCAAATATGCTTTGCTTTCCTTTGACATGGAACATACCCGATCATCGACCATCTCGTGTACGGTTCTCCAGGCGCGCCAAGTTCGGACAACCACCTTCTCGTTGGCCTCGGAAGTCACCTCGTCTACGTCGGCCATCGTGTACAAAATTCGTCAATTACTCGTGTGGACGGAATCTCGAATCGGGAATAAATCGTCGGTTGCTAACTAGATAGGTGGGTGTGGTTTACGATGGTAGGCTCGAGAAAGTGATGATGAATGGGCAGAACAAAACGGTAACCAAAGAAAAGCTGCATGTTCATTCAATCCCATCAGCCTTGCCTAAAAATTCCAGAAAGAACAGACAGGGATGCTGGCAACTGCCCATAAAAGCGCAAGCACCAATTGGTAGTGCATTTGAAGGTGGGGTGTTCGCCAGGTACGTAGCGACGTAGCCTTCCCTTTATCGAAGTCACTTTTGTACCGCATCTAGATAACGATAACGCTCGGAGTACCTGCCGTATGCCAAGTGCAACCTATATCCTCTTGGGGAAAGTTCGGTTGAGATGGCACAACGGCAGACTTCCCCAATTGTTACATACCCCGCTAATGTCCACCAAGGCTTAGCCGGTCCAGAAAATTGCATTCCACGAGTTTAATTGTGGGCGATGGATATTTTGATAATTGAAATTGAAATCGTATTTACATATGCACTATGCAAATCGCCGAGCTGATCTGATCTGGATACTGAGCTGAATTTTTGTTGAGCGTTCCTGTCAGGTACTTTACAGTAGTGGCGAACACACTCTATTTATGTACCTAGGTACCTAGGTACCACGAAGGACTTCACCTTGACCCGGACCCGGACCCAGACCCTGAGATCTGGCCCTTCAATTCCCTTTTCTGACTTGCCGACCCAGTTATTCCTGGCCACTACTTTTTTTTCTCGGCTTCTCCGTTTCCTTTCATATGAATTGGTAGTGCTTCAATAAAATAAATATAGCGGAAAGGGGACACTGTCAACCTGTTAACTGCTCTTTCTGTTCCTCCTTTACCCTACCTCCCCCCGTATTCGGTCTTATCTACTACACTCTCCCGTCGCCATGGCTGAGACTGCTGCTGCTCCTACCCGCGCTCCGGCGGCCGCGGACAAGAGAAAGTTCGAAAAACCTGAGAAGCCCAATGCCGATCTCTTCAATGAGCAGTTGACTAGGGCCGAGAAGGAATATAAAGATGCCTTCGCTCAATATGTACGCACCACTACTATTACTACTCACTGGGCTTCCATTGTCTATCTCATAGTAGTAGGCGCCAACGGGGTATTGGTATTGGGAACTAACGCCTGAATCCAATCCAGAACGCCGCTAAAGCCAAAGTCGAGATCGCCATGCCCAACAAGAACAAGGAGTCTCCTACCCAGAAGCGCCGCCAGGAGCTGATCTCTCAGGCAAACGAGATCCGTTCCAAGCAGGGCGTCGGCAAGAACACGCGCACCGCCAAGATGGACCAGCTCAAGCGTCTCGACGAACAGCTCCGCTCTCGAATCGCCGAACAGAAGACTGCTCGCGGAAAAGTTCCCTTCAAGAGCGTCGAGGATGTCGACCGCGAGATCGAGCACCTCGAGAAGCAGGTGAATGGCGGAATGATGAAGCTCGTCGACGAGAAGAAGGCTCTTACCGAGATCTCAAACTTGCGGAAGCAGCGCAAGAACTTTGCTCAGTTTGATACTTTGCAAAAGGGTATCGACGAGCTGAAGACCAAGATCAAGGAAGTCAAGGACAGCATGGACGACCCGGAAGCCCGCGCCCTTAGCGAGCAGTACGCCAAGATCCAGGCCGAGCTCGACAGCATCAAGGCTGAGCAAGACGAGGCTTTCAGGAACCTCAACTCTCTGCGTGACGAGCGGTCTAGGCTGCAGGAATTGCAGCAGGAGAAGTTCCAGGCTGTGCGCCAGCTGAAGGACGAGTACTACGCCCAGAAGAAGGCCTACGCCGAGTACGAGCGTGCCGCACGTCAGGCTGTTCGAGAGCGGCAAAAAGCCGAGCGTGAGCGTTTCGAAAAGGAAAAGAAGAAGGAGCGTGCTCAGAAGTTGCTGGAAGAGGCTAGCGACCCCGCCTACCTTGAAGAGATCCGCCGAGCCAACAGCCTGCTGCGCTTCTTCGACCCCTCTTCCGCCCCGACCGAGAAGGCTCCTCTGTTGGCCCAGAGTGGCCTGACGGCCGAGGCTTCCCGCAAGGTCGATGATTCCGGAATCAAGGGCACGCCGCTGTTGCGCAAGGAAGACCGTGGGGATGATTACTTACCCGCCGTCAAGAAGGGCAAGAAGGGAAAGAAGGGTGGAGCTTCCGAGAAGGGCTTCAAAGTCCCAACTTCGGCCATTGATGACTGCGCATCCATGGGTATCGATCCTCCCATGAGCGCTGCCGACGTCCCTAGCGTTGTCGAGAAGATCAAGGCTAAATTGGACCACTGGAAGGCTGATCAGGCCGCTCAGACTCAACGGGTAAGTTCCAGTACATTGCTAGGAAACGGGCCACAACATTTGCTAATCCGGTCGCAGAACATCGAGAAGGCTAAGAAGGAAATTGAGAAGCTGGAAGCCGAGGAAGCAGCCGAAGCATCTGGCACAGCAACTCCAGACGGCGTGAACGGTGGCAACAAGGCTGATGCCGAGACTGATGCCAAGACTGATGCCAAGACTGATGACGAGGTTGAAGCCGTAACCTCGGATGTGAATCACGTCTCCTTGGAGGAGAAGGAGTAGGTCCCCGACTCCCCTAGGCCTCAACCTGGTCAGCCCGGGAATCAGATGGATGCGGACAGCGAGCAAGATTCTGCCGATTGCCACAATTCCGATGGTAGCAGTGTCACACTCGGCGCTGAGGAGGTCACTGTAGATGAGGAAGTCGACAAGGAAGTTGATGTTCATGTGGCTGGAGAGACTAATGATGATGAGGCTGATAGAAATGATGAGGAGGATAAGGAGGGTGTAGAGAATGGCGACGGTGATGCGGAGGGGGGGAATGAGGAAGGAGAGGATGACGATGCTCGAGACGACGTTGCCGATTCTCTCAACTTCCCCATCACCTCATCCGTCATGTCTAAACACCACCAGGGACCGGTCGCGGGAAACTAAGATCTGATGCATGCGCGCATTGCCTTTTGCTTTTTCCATGTCCGGCATAAAAGCGCATCCCTTTTTTGTCCCTTACTCGTCAGTACCACTTTCTTATGAGCCTCCCCCACACGCGATGCTGACCTGGGGTCCTGACGTGCGGACTTTTCCTCCTGTAAGATATTATATAATAGGGGATATATAAAAAAGTCATCCCATGCGCGGATCTCCTGAGACGCGTCCTCCTGCTGCAGTGTTGCAGCGAGCATGCCTACCTAACGCGCTTCTGACGTTACCGTAGATAGGGTCTTGGACGTGTTGCGAAGCTCGTCCCAACGAGACTCCGGCGCCGATTGGTCCCCAGTCGTAAACAAAACAGCGAATACAGCCAGAGCTTAGTTGCGGAGAAACTCGACATAAGACTGGCGGTGCTTCATCGCAAGCGTCGTTGGGTCTACATGAGAATCCACCCGTCCACTCATCCACCCAGCCACCTCAGATTGATTGATGATTTCTCTGGATATTCGCGTACGTACGTATGTATGCAAGTGATCTATCCACCTGGAGTTGGGCTCCATTCCTCGTCCCCACTATGTAACTAACGCGCTCACCGCCGCCGTTGCCAGCAGTCGATCCGTTCACTTCGCCGCCGCCGCGTCTCGGCGGGGATAGGTACCTACCTGCATACATACCTAGATTGATACATACACGTGCCGGAGATACATACGTATTATGTGGCCAAGAGGAGGCGGGAGAGAGAAATAGAGAGACGGGCCCGGGGGGGTAGACAGACCGGGGAAGAATGAAAGAAGGAAAGTGAAACGTAGTGGTCGCGACGGGCGCCGTTCGTTCACCCGTCCATATCTGCAGAGTTCCATGCTCTCCTTCCCTCCTTCTGGATGGGGGAGTGGAAGGCCGGCAGCCAGCCGACTTACTTACAATATTCGGCGCCTTCTTTACCTCGGCGATGGATAGATGGTTATATCAGGCACGCACCGGCGTTAACTAATCGGCCAGTCGGTGGGTACGTGGGAGGGGGAGGGGGTGCTAACTAGGTACTACTTCCTGATGTTGAGAGCCTCTGCCCAGACACCTGACCTACCTGCCTGCCTGCCTGCCTTCCTGTCTGCCTGCATACGTGACTGTAGACATACATGAAGTTAGATGAAACAGCATCGTGTCGCCTCAGGCGCGTCTCAACTCTACTCGCTGCATAGCAGGTAGATATGTAGATATATTGATATTGATGAGGGTGTGCGGGCCCTGCGAGCCGTGAGAAAAGATACGAGTAAGAGGCACATGAGCAAGAAAGCTCACGAATAAGAAAAAAGCACCGTGGAGCGTACGACACGAGCTTATGGACCCCCAGGAGTCCCGCTGCCAGCTCAGCCAAGGCCCCCTCATCAGCCTCCTCCTCCCTTGGATCACCATCCCATCCATCTGATTCAGCCGCGTTCCCGATCCGGTGGACCTATCCGCGCGGGGCCGGCCTGCGGGTCCCCTTCCTGGTTGGGCCTGCTGGCTCTAGAGCGTCTGGATGGGGGAAGGGAGAAAAGTTCCGTGCGCGTGTGGAGGCGGCCCGCGATATATCTCGGTCCCACGAGCTACATAAAGAGATGGATGAAACGCTGTTGTTATTGAGGGGTACGTAAATTCGGATTCATATGTAGATACAGAGTATTTAAGCTGGCACCCCGTTCAAAATTATTGTCCCCCGTCCCTACAGAAGTCCAGAGCGGCGTAGTGGTTCCAAGCTTCGAGTAGACTATATACAAGAGCCAGAATAAAAACAATAATAGACAGTAATAGGATCACTTCATTCCGCCCTTCGGCATTACCCCCTCCCAAATTCGTAGCAACCTTTGCCTTTGCCTTGCCCTGCACTCCGTACGCCTGTAAAAGTAATTTGCTTGAATACCCGTATTTTGTTATCCAAAGCCGGGGGGCGGGGCAGGCAAGTATAACCTCGACTATGATTCCAAGCCGAAGGGTTGGCTTGCCATCCCGATAAAAGGATCTAGAACATAGAAAAGTTGTGTGGATAGAAGATGCCAGACGTAAGTCCTCTCAGCGCCATGCTACAAAGCTGAACTCCGTTTGGTACCATGCATGCAAAGTAGTTGACCTCATTGTGATGTATGTTTCTTGGTCTCATGAATGTCGCCATCCATCGTCATAAAAATAGGAGGGCAATATTCGAACGCCCTCACTATGGGGGTTTGCGTAGGGCGGTTTTGTACTGTTCCTGTTTTACAGAAGTGGTGTGTAAGGGCGTGACTCAGGTGTCAGGGCCGAGAATAGTATGATCAAGTACGTCTCGTCATCGACTATGTGCCGGGCCTGGCTTCTTAGGGATCCGTCCGACTCATATAGTCATTACTGGAAACCACCATAGAAGCTTGTGGGCGGGGCTGTCGGTGGGCGGAATGTGCTGCTTCTTCGATTGCCGAGCGGGGCGCCCATTGGGTTGGCCATCATGGGTGCCGGGGTCATTCTATCCCTCCGCTCGGGAGGCGGCGTCCTACTCGGGAGTTGGCGCTCTCGTCCGCTTTCGTAGCTCTCGTTTGCTATGGTGGCCGACATGGACTGCCTCCGGCTGGCCTTCCGGGAGCCGTTTAAAGCGCTTAGAGGAGGGTCCTTGACGGCGGACTCATCATCGCCCGGGAGGGTCAACTCGACCAGGCTATAGAAATACTCCAGAACTTCTGGATATCTTTGGACGCTCGCTTGCCAGTCCTCGTCGATTCCTCGTTTCAGAGTGGCTTGAGCTTGCGAGATCTCATTAGGATGTGGGGGTGCGTGGTAGTAGTGGTAGGCGTGTGCCGTCAACCGCTCGAGATGGGCCGAATGTTGAGCTTTCCGCCGCTCCGTAAGTAGCCGGAAATACTCTAGTATATAATCCTGAGCGTGCCCGCGAACCCATGAACTGTGTACTGTCAGCAAACCATAGACCATGACAAGACGGCAACGTCGTGATCCCGCTTAGGCGTGATGCGGCAAAAAGACCCTCTTACCGTATGTCGTTATATATTGACTGCATCATTCGATTCTCCGCCTGCCGAACAGCAACCTCGAGGCCTTTGGCCTCGCAGTCACAGGCCAGGGTGGCGGGAGCGTGGCAGATTGCGCAGTCGGGGTCCATTCTGATGACGCCCTTGCGGCTTTTGTGTTCCCTGGTATACATCTTAGCGGTGTGGCGCCGGAGGCGGTGGAAGGTGACACCGAAGTATGAGGATCATGAAGACAGGCCGACGTGGGATATCGAGCAGTATTTTACAAGCTTGGCTTCATGGATGGCCCGAAAGGGTCCATAACGAGATGAAGAAGGAGAGAATAGCCGAGTATGTGTAGAAGACTGACCTGTATTATGAATAGCGGAAAGCAGCTAGAAGTGACAACGCAATCGGATTGCGATAGGCTCGTCTTGGGGACAGTTGCAGCAAGACAGCGCGGGAGAACGGAGGGAATTGGACGAGATGTAAAGCAAGTCAATGGCTAGCACATCGCCCTGCAGCAGCGAATAGAGCTGACCGCCCTCTGGGGAGACGCGAACGTGTCTAGAGACAGCAAATAAGGGAATAGGCAGTTAGGTTTGTGGACCGATGTCACCGGTGTCATGTACGACAGCAGCGATGGATGACAAGCTTCAAGTATCGGGTGTGGGGTAACGCGGAGAGCGAAGGGAAGATAGTAGCGACGGAACGGGAGAGAAAGGGCGAGAGAGAGATAGAGGTACGAGAGAAGTCGGTGGGATCGGCTTGCTTCGTTGTAACAACGAGGTTGAGAGGCTGGCCGAAGAGGCACTTGGAATGCAAGCTTCATGCAACTCCCGGGGGGTCCACAGTGAAACTAAATATGTAATTGATAATCCGGGCCTGGGACGGGAAATGTGTTTGCGCAAGTGCTCAGTGCCCAGCGAAGCCCGATGCCCAGACTAACGTTAGACGTTTAATAGTGAATAAGCGAACGAGCGAGAGAGGACGTATGAGGCGAGGAGAAGAGCTTCCTCCTCTTCTTCTCGTTGTTCTTCTTCTTTCACCCTCTGCCGCGTATCCACGTTTGGCCACAGCAAGAAACTTGGGATGTCGTGGCTCGAATGGACGGCCGTCTTAGTATCATGCAAGGTGCAAGATAGCCCAATCCCGGGTTCGCATGACCCGCCTGGATGCCGCCCCACGACCCAGTAAGAGGGGTTCTGCTCTGTTGGAGTACCCAAAAACAGCGTCGAGTGATCAGGCTTCTCTTATAGTGTTAGGGTTAGGTATCATGAAATAAGTCGTAGAAGTAAGATAACCTATTAGGGGAAGGGATCTCGGAGAGTAAGCGCGTGTATGTGAGTGAGTGGGCGAGTGGGTGAGTGAGTGAGAAAGAGACAGATGAGAGAGACAGCGAGAGAGAGATCCAGAAAGAACTTTAAGTACGAAGGGAGGAGGCGAAAATCTGCTTAAAGACTCTACGATAAGGTCTTCAACGATGGAGACGAGGAAAGGCAACAGACCGTGCGAGACGTATCCAGGTAAACATACCTACGTAGCTCTCTGAGATGTCCGAGACTGGAGACAGAGTGGGAAATACATATGTACGAAGGCGTGTCCTTGAAGTCTCGGCCGGCTCGAAACCAACTGGAAAAGAGCCGACTTGCAACACCCGACGACCCTGTTATGCAACGTAAGTCGATCTAACTACATATAAGTAAGTCGGAGACGAAAGTCGTCCGTCACTCTTACACCGCTCCTGCGGTTGACTTGGTGCAGCGTTGTCCAACCAAAATGTGTAGCTGTGGGACGGCAGCGTCAGTATAATACAACACCTAGCCCGGTTACCTATCATTAAGCGCCGTAGAATATATTCACGTGTGCATAAACAAACAACAAAACAACACTTTCAACGGTTCTGACGCCGCAGACAGAGGCTTTCCAGAGCCGCTTTGTGTGATTGTTGGAGATGGATGGGGAGGGGTAAGAGCTGATTGGTTGGATTTTGAATTGAAAAAGTTTCCAAACTTTCCAAACTTTCCAAACTTTCCAGAGATCTGCAAAAGATATCTCAATGCGCTATGCCTACCTCGGATTAGTGGCACCGCTGGCTTGGGCTTTTTGGTCTCCAGGTCTTGGTTCTTCTTATCTTATCGCCGCCACTTTCAACCAGAGGAAATATCCCGGGCGAAAAGATGGATGCACCTGCGATGCAAGCCTTGGTGTATGAGGCTGATAGCCATGCCACTACATACAGGGCATCAACAACGGGAATTTCTGTAGGACAATAAGGAGAGGGGAATTATACAACGTTCGCCATGGCCCCCAGATGTGCGCCGGGCTCGGGAATGTTCCTCCCATTTCTCTATCCGGCGCTATTTCGCAAAAGTTCCCGCATACAGTTCGCCAGCATCTCCGCCCTGCACTCCGACACGGGGTCTAGCTCCAGCTCCCACGTACAGCACGACATTCTCAGCGGCACGATCGAGCCGTCATCATCTAGCGATGAGGTACCCATCTCGCGCCTGAACCCGGCACCCGACGACTATGCGATCTCCACGTTCGCCGACAAGGCGAAGATCACCGTGCACGCCGGCAGCGGGGGCCACGGGTGCGTGTCGTTCCTGCGGGAGGCCTTCATGGCGGAGGGCCCCGCGAACGGCGGCGACGGCGGGCACGGCGGTAACGTGTACGTGCAGGCGGTGCGGGGGGAGACGTCGCTGCACAAGCTGGTGCGGCGGCGTATCCTGCGCGCGGGCCGGGGCAAGACGGGCCAGGGCGGCAACCGCGGCGGCGCCCGCGGCGACGACGTCGTCATCCAGGTCCCCGTGGGCACCGTGATCCGGGAGGTCGAGCGCGTCGACCCCGTCGTCGAGGAGGGGCTCCTGTACCGGCAGGCGCGGGAGCGCGAGCGCGAGTACGAGCGCCTGGTCCGGGAGGCGGACGAGGCAGCCGCGCGGGCCGAGGCCGACGGTACGGGCGAGGCCGACGCCGTGCGCGCCGCCATGCAGCTCCCGGAGGCTCCCCCAAACCCGAACCTGCACAAGTTCATCCTGTACCCGGGGATATCGACCAGCGAGCGGCGGAACATGACGCTCCCACGCCTGCCGCGGCGCGAGCGGGTCTTCGCACAGCCCGAGGGCCCCATCTACCTCGACCTGTCGACGCCGACGCCGCGGCCGATCCTGCTGGCGGCCGGCGGCGTCGGCGGGCTCGGCAATCCGCACTTCGTGTCCAAGGAACGGCCGCGGCCGCTGTTCGCCACCAGGGGCGAGCGCGCCGTCAGTATGGAGCTGGAGCTCGAGCTGAAGCTGCTCGCGGACGTGGGGCTCGTGGGCCTGCCCAACGCCGGCAAGAGCACGCTGCTGCGCGCCCTGACGCGCAGCCGCGCCCGCGTCGGGAACTGGGCCTTTACGACGCTGCAGCCCAACATCGGGACCGTGGTCCTCGACAACCACAAGGGGCGGCCGATGCCCACGCCGTCCGCCAAGCGACCCCGGCTGCCCTCGTCTCCGCAAGCAGAAGGCGTCGTCATCAGCCACGCAGGGGGCGGCGGAGGACAACAACGGTTCGGATCCGTCGTCACCACGTCGTCACAGCTGGAGCACCACTGCCGCATCGGCGACAGCGTCGCGTTGGAACCCAGGACCCGGTTCACGGTGGCCGACATCCCCGGGCTCATCGAGGGCGCGCACCTGGACCGCGGGCTAGGAGTCGCATTCCTGCGGCACGTCGAGCGCGCCGGCGTGCTCGCCTTCGTCGTCGACCTCGGCGCCGGCGACGCCGTCGCCGCTCTCCGCGCGCTCTGGAACGAGGTGGGGCTGTACGCGCGCATGCGCGAGGAGGAGGACCGCGAGCGCGAGGTCGCGGCGCGCATCGACTGGGAGGGCGACGGCGGCGGCGCCCCTTCCGACGCGGGCCAGATGCTGGCGATGGCGGATTATCCCTCGCCGTTGCCGTCGTCGGAGTCGGACTCCGACGGCAGCCTCGGCATCGCCGCCAAGCCCTGGTTCGTCGTCGCCACTAAGGGCGACCTGCCAGGCGCGCAGGAGAACTACGCCGCGCTCAAGGCGTACCTGGACGACGTGACGGCCAGGCGCGAGCCGCACCCGAGCGGTGTCGAGGGCGCCTGGACCGAGGACTGCGCCGCCATTCCCGTGAGCGCCATCCACGGGCAGGGCGTCGACCGCATCGTGCACTGGACTGTGGGATTGCTCGACCAGTGAAAAAGAGTTAGACGACGGCCTCCCCGAGACGGCCGAACTACTCTGTCCCGTGCATCAGTAGACTTTATGAGACGGAGCGCAAAATATGTATAGTAGTAGTAGTACGACTCAGTGGCTTGCGGGAATTCGTGTGTACTATACAACCCTGGCCCTCAATCATAGCACTGTTGCAAGATTATTATTAAGACGCACGTCGAAGTGCAGCCAACAGAGGCAAAGATGGTATTGTATAGTTTGCCTAGCCGCAAGCTGAACTTTTCTCTTGAACGAGCGTGTAGGTAGATGTTTCACTACACATTGTCTATTATAACGGGTCCAAGCAAGCCTGCATGCAAAATTCACAAAACGCCGTTTTCCCTGCAGATAGATCACCACCTAGCTAGCAACCCCCGTCGAGATTTGACCATAGTCAGCAAATCCGCCTCCTAACTGCCTCCCGTGTCCTTCTCCGCGCTGGCTACGTCCCCACCATTAACAGCAGCTGCCTCGCCCGCTTCGGCCGTCGCGGCGGGAGTAGCTTCGGCGTTGACATCTGCCAAATCGGCCATGACATCGTCCTCAGCCTCATCTCCCGCCTTGGCAGCGGCGTCCTCGGCTTCTTTAGCCTGCTTCTCCTCCTCCTCTCCATCCTTCGCCTGGTCACTATTAGCCTCGGCCTCGGCCTCGGCCTCCTTCTTGGCCGATTCCTTGAGCGACTGATTGACGACGGGCGACGTGTCGTTGAACATGCGCAGCAACATGGCGGACCGGTCCTCCTTGGGCAGCATGAGGTTCAGCGAGTGGAAGCTTTTCCACAGCGGGAGCACCATGCGTTCCGAGAAGTCCGGGTCGCTGCCGTCGGGCTCCACGCTGAGCAGGCAGCAGCCCATGCCGATGTCCCGGGCCCTCTCGCCGATCTCGCCGAGCTTCTTCCAGTCGTCGTTGATGAACTTAGGGAACATTTCCTTCAGGAGCTTGCGGAACGTCTCCTTCTCCGTCAGGCGGATGACCCGCTCCGGGCCGACGTATCCGGATATGATGGGCATGCCTTCGGACTGGATGCGCCACCGGCAGACTTCGGCTGACGGCGCGTCTTGCTTCATGAACATCTTGACTCCTCCGTGAACGAATTTGACACCACGACCTTCATTCTCAGTTAAAATATCCTTAAGCAGAGCACTGGTGTAGTAAATAGCCTTCGCCGGCTCACCAGTTGCGTTTCGCACCATAAACCGGTCTGAGGGAAAGCGTGGAGAAATTTTGTAGAATTCTCGTATGTTCTCGAGAATTTCGTGATCCGGCGACATGTATTTGAAAGGCTCTTCGTGAGAACCATCGGGTCCTCTGACCCGACGATCGACCTTCGTAGTGTCCTTCGGAGTGTCGACGGGCGTATCCATAGGGGTCGTCTCAGCCTCAGCCTCAGTCTTAGCTTGTTTTTCCGCCGGCTCAGTAGTAGGCTCGGGGGCCGGTGGCTCCACCGAGACGGCAGCCTCTACCTTCAGCTTCTTAACCTCCGGTGCCGGCTCTGCTTGGTCGTCCTCTAGGGATCTCTTAGCCCCGATGGTGGGTATCTCATCGGTTGGCTCACCCAAAACAGCCTTCACTTCCTCCACCACCTTTTCCTCCACAGCCTCTACCGGGTTTGTCTTGGCGCCATTCGAGACTTCAGACTTCGCCGGCTGCTCAGGTTTTGCTTTGAAATCAGCCTTCTTTTCTAAAACTGTGATGAAAAACCCGCCGGTATCCTGTTGGTGAGCGTAGACTCGCATGCAGCGATCTAGTGGCAGACTCGAGCATTCGTTGGAGTCGGGCCTGGGGAACATAGCGTCTGTGAGCTTGCTGGGTACTATGCCATCTCCCGCTGTTAAAACGTGCTGTTGGACCTCCTCCCAACTGTTCCATATGCGACTCGACTTGTCCATGACCTGCCATTGATGCATGCCCGGGCTACGCCTCAGTGAAGGAAGCCTATCACTGCAGTCGATAATCTCGACCTTGCTAGGGCCCCCGCATCGCTCGATAGCTGATACGACGACGGCTTCGTTCTCGACGGGGTTCATGCTGCAAGTGGAGTACACAACCCTTCCACCAGGCTTCAGCATCTGGAGAGCTCGCACGAGAATGCGAACTTGAGTGACGTGAAGACCGAGAGCACTTCCGGGTTGCCAATCTTTCCAAAGGTTGACATTCTTCCTCAAGGTACCGTCTCCTGTGCAGGGTACGTCTGCGAGGATTCTGTCGAATTTTAGATATTGTCCCTTGTTGGGTTCGTCAGGATTCTGTGGGAGTCTGAGGGCAGGGTAGAGGGTGGCGTCGTGATTGGTGACGAGGAGGTTGGGGGAAGAAAACCGCTTGAGCTGGTGAGTAAGCATGTGGCTTCTCTTATAATCAGCATCATTGGCAATCAAGAGTCCCGTCGCTCGACCGTCATCGCCAGCGTCGATTGACAGATCAACTCCCTCTTCGGCCTGTTCCGATTTGGACTCGCCCAACGTCTGTCTGACTTTCCGTATCCTAGCTTCTTCTCCAACGTGGATCAGCTCTAGCAGCTGGGCAGCCTTGCTTCCGGGAGCTGCGCAGAGATCCAGAACCTTCATGCCGGGCTCGACGTCAAGGACCAAGGGCGGAATCATGCTCACGACCTCCTGTCTGCTGATATTCCCGACGCTCGTCTCGGACACCAAGAACTTCTGGAAGGCGGCAAATGGAGGGAACTTGCGGATGACATGCTTAGGGGTATTCATGGAGTATGCTAGCTGGTCGGGGTACCAGGGGACAGGCTGAGGAGCTTGGACGGGTTCGCCGTCGTAGCGTTCGATCTTGACAATTTCCGGCGCATATCTCGTCTCGAGCAAGCGCCTCACGGCCAGAGCATGACCCTTGGAACCGCAGAACCGGAAAGAATTGGGCAGCTCCCTCTTCAAAGCGGCCCAGAACTCGGCCCTCTCGGCATCATCGAACGGTAGCAGGGTATTGTAGAATCGCTCGAGCCTCTCATTTTGCTTGACGACCTCAGAATACGATCGATAGGACGTGCGCGAGCCGCCATCGCGGGGCCCACGGTTGTCGCCGCCTTTGCGACCGCCCTGTCATACGATGTTAGAGAATATAATGCGCGTCAAATCTCAGCGAAAGACGTACCCTGAAGTTCTTCTTACCACGGCCCATTGTAACGTAAGACGGAGCCGTTAGATTACAATGCAGGAGAGACGACGAAAGTTTTCGAGCTGATGCTGGTAAGAAAAGCTACAGTAAAGTTAGTGGCCCTGCGCCAATCGATTTTTAGATACCCCACTAAGAGCACTAAAAGTGCAGATATGCATTAAACGTGTACGCGCTATGGATGTGGGGTTGACCCCATGTGGGGGTTGCGCCGTACATACCGTATCATCTACATAATATCTATCCGCCCGTTTATCTACTTATCGGATACTTACTCACGTCCAGGGTACTCAGTATAAATGCGGAATATGTCCTGTCGTTCTATGAGTATATCTTATGATAACAGCCCCATGCTCCATTATACAAGCATACGTCTGTACTAACACTCCCTCGTCCCAATAGTCAGTAACATATAAGCATGATCATAGGTGGTTATACGCAGTCCGTCAAGTCTTCCAGAGCACTGACTAACTGATCCAAATGTCGAGAATGCCCGTGAGGTCTTTTCTACCATGCTAGGTTTCATCTGCCTCTACGAGACATTCCCTGGGAACATCGACGAAGGTAACCCCTTTCTGTAAGGAGATCGGGCCGCTTACTTGTCCGTTTTGAATGGAAAACCAGGGATAGAGTAGGATATCGCGCCAATTACCTAAAAACGCTATAGCCTCCGGCGGCGATGAGCCGGAAAGGCAATTCAGTTCGCAAATAGTACTAAACCATGAGTCCAGAAAGAAGAGCGGAGCCTCTGGCGACGCAGGAGAGCTTGCAAGGGGGTGGACAATAGGGCATCAATCTACAGCAGCGACGGCGTCTACGATGAGGGTGGCAGTCGATAGCCGAAGAGGGGGAAGATGTCTGCCTGCCTTCGCCGACGCTCTTCAAGCTGTATGGAACTATGACCAGATGGTGCAGCAATACTCTTGACTTACCGGGCGCTCGGATGGTCTTGAGGCGGGCGATGAACTCTAGATCGAGATTAGGGGATAATGCCGCGGAACCTATAGATGCGAAGTCAGCGTAGCTGAATGGAACTTTGCCCAACGAAGAGGTTGGCAAAACTCTCAAGACCGATTCATAGGTGCTATACTCGAGAAAAACGTAGGAAGTATTGCCAGGACCATTCTAGGAGCAAGGAGCCTCCTTAACGAATTGTCTATTAACAAAGGCACGGGTCTACTCAACTACATACTAGGAGGCTTGACGGTTTTTCTGCGGCCGGCGTCGTCGTTCCCTTAGAATGCGACATGCTGTAAGGCGCCTGGAGGTAGAGTTAGATCAGGCCTCTCGAGCAACTAAATTGCAGGACTTGTGCTTGGAGGAAGGAGGGGGGCGCTGGCACTTACGAGAACCCTCTTAGCGTTGCATATCCTCCAAGCCAGGTTCCTGACGTTTCCGTCCGCCGGGACCACGGCGGGGGCAAATTCAATACCAAACATCTGTCTGATCGCGTAGACCAGTCTTTTCGCGTATTTGCTGTCCCGTTCTACGATATTGCCAAACGGCTCCTCCGGCGTGCTCGGCGCGATGTCGGGGTCCCGGTCGAGGCAGTTCTGCACCACGGGCAAAAGCGCTGTCTCGACCGATTTCTCATACAGTTCTTGATTGTCAGCCATGAGATCCTCGTCATCAAAACGGCCAATGTGTATCTCGAAGGGCTGCGAGATCGCCATGACGTTGTGGTTGCCATCATGATGGTAGCGGAATTCGAAGACGCCTCGTGTCCACCACAGCTTGTCTCCGGAGAAGACCATCTCGCCTCTCACGAGGCCAGGGTCGGACGGGTCTGACTTGGCAAGGGGCTCGTCGGAAACGAGAATGCCCTTGTCTGCCGTGATCGACTCGAACTGGCCCGGCACAGTCGGTATCCACCGTCCCAAAGACGAAACCTCAGTGATTTCACGCGAACTATTGTCAGCAACCATATAGAGACCGACCCAGTCCTTCTTCCCATGGTTGGCAGGGGCCGTCCACTTGACTTTGATTGGAGCACCGTATTCAAGAATCATTGTCTTAAGTTCATTCTGGAAACGAGCCGTCGTGCCCTCCTTTCCGCTGGCTCTCTCCGTAAATGGAGAGTGGGTAGACATTTCACCTTCAACAGTTACAGAATAATTCTTCGGATCAAAGGGGGGCAGGTCGGGCGAAAGCCTGGTCAACGTGAGACGGACCGGGTATTTGTTGAAAAGGGCAGTGGTATCTCGCACAATTGTCGATACACCAGCCGCAAGTTTGGGGCGTGCAGTATCTATGAATTCCTCGACGAAATGCGAGGTCTCGTCCATAACCTCGTTTACGCTCGACGACCACTCCCTTACGCGGGGAGGTAGGGAACGCTTAATAAACTTGGTAAGGCCTGCTTCATCACGCATTCTTCGACCATAGATCTTCTGCATGTGCGGCTGTTCGACGAATCGAAGGAAGGCAAGCGTCAGAAGATGGCTTGTCAATGCTAGGAGAAAGATCGATTTATTCCATGTGATAAGAGCAGCACCCCAGAGCCCTGCGGTACCGATGATTCTTTCAGGGTTGTTTAGGAAGCGATAGATCGACTTGTATGTCAGCTTAGCGCCCTGGTCGAAGAAGAAGTCGCCGAAGAACCAGCCGAACTCCCCAAGAGAGTCATAGATGCTCACAGACGTCCAGGTCTGCAGCGCGATGAGACTAACACCTACTACATGCCTGAGAAGCGTGAAGCCATAGCTCCAGTCGCTTGGGAGAGCATACATCTTCCAACAGGCAGCGATGAAAGATGCATGACACAGGACCTGGGTGATATGGTACATCGCTTTCCACTGACGCCAGGCTTCAGTTACAGTTTCACCAAATTTCAAGAAGTGCCGTGTCCACATCTTATTGTTTGACTGCCCAGTTAGGATAATACCGAGGCCGACGGAGTACCAGAGGCGCCAAGCCAGCGAGTGCATGACGAACAAGAACTGATATAAAGGCGTCTGAGGCGTAACAATGGTCAGCACGAACAGGTACAAGACCAGCAACAGACTGGAGTAATCTGTGCTTCGAAACAGATCGAAGTTCTTGATACCCAGTAATTTGTGTACTTGTGTAGGCGACCCGCGTTGCGAAGGGACCAGGGGTTCATCAGTTACCCCTGATTCAGGCGTCAGAGTATCAGATTGGCCATGCCATTCACCACGCTTGCGTGGAGCCGGAGGGTTATATGTCTTTTCGATGTGAGGGTTTTCCACAAGCACCAGGAAAGCGAATTGGGCTGCGTGGGCGACGATTGAAATGAAAAGGACTGAATAGCTAGCAGAAATCATGGAGATGCCATAATAACCCGCGTAGCCGATGGAATACATGGGATGAGGGGCCATTTCGAAGACGCCGTCGAACGTCAGTTCCTGGTCGATCAAGAAAAAGAAGTCGCCCCAGTACCAGGCATAGTCCTTGACGACGCGATGAGCATCGAGTTTGACCCAAAGATTGAACCCGACAAGCAACAAGCCGATAGTCCAACGCGCGACCGTGACGACGAAAGCCTCGCCGGCTGGAGTGTGCGAGCAAGCGATGGCATACAAGCAGTACGAGACGAAATCACACATGAGGATGAGGTCTACAAGTCGCCGGAAGACGAGCCAGGTGTTGTACTCGAGAGGCGCCTCTTCGAGCTGGTAGTCCTGTGGAATCTTTGCCTCTAGCTCGCGCTTGAGCAGTTGGTACAGCCATGGTCGCGGATTCTTGCCAGATGCAGGGTCCTCAAAGAGCTTCCATTTCCGTGCCCAGGCGACGAGCTTGTTGTCGTTGGATTGGGATCGAAGAAGCCAGCCAATGCCAAGGTTGTAGGCAGCGCGCCAGAAAAGGAAGATAGAGGCAAACGCAGGCTTCTTGAGCGACGCCGGGAGGAAATAGAGTGTCAAAATATGGGCGGCAAGGATGGCAAGTACAATGGCATCCGACAGATTTTTGGGTTGTCTAGGATCCAGTAACTGTGATACCATGTCATGTGTTTGCGGAACCGTGAATACTTTTCAGAGCGAAGGATTATGTCAGCCATATTCCATGAGATAGATGTACAGCTTTATGTCATACTCACCCGTCCCGTCCGGCGTGCGTCCGAAAGTCTTCCTTAACTTCGTCTCTGCCGCAGGATTATCCTGCTCATGTTCATGCTCATGCTCCGGATGAGGTATATTGTCGTCTGCTCCAGCTTCCGCGTTCTGTGAAGTATGCCTCTGGCGCAACTCGCCGGAGCCACCCGAAGCATCGATTGTGGCGGTCATGGTAACTACCTCCTGTCCTGGACCTGGAGCAACTCAGTAGTTTTGAAAGGCTATGTTTGTTGGTTTTATGAGGGATTAGGATGGCGGTTTAGTAGGTAGACGGAACTCAGTAACTCGATGGTAATGACGCAAGATTGTGACAGTATGTATGTATGTGTTGTATGTACAGTACTCAGTAGAGCTAAGAATAAGTAGGTGGTAATGCCCGCACAATTAGAGAATTCTAGATAATTCAGCGAGTGACGTGCACAGCATCGCAATTGCCGAGAATTTCCAAGTGTTGTTATTCTGCAAAGGAAGAGGCGTTTAGCTTGAATAACTCATTCGATTCGTAAAATTCTAGGCCCGGCAGAAGCGTGTTCGCGGGACATATAAGTGAGACCCAGTACTCGAGTATTCAACCTCATCACTGCCTATCGAAGACCAAGATGAGTCGTTGGTTGCCATAGGCGAGCTAACCGATAAGTCGCAATGGAAAAAAACAATAGACGAATCGACTATCACATGCAAATTGTTACGGTACAATTCTCAACGATTGATGCCTGCTTAGCCTCATATTCTTTGAAGACTTACCTTAAACGAGATCAATACATCTGTACACATCACAACTCCCAGAGAGGGGAACGCACTAGCGAACAAAAACTTCATCAGTCGGCGCCTCTCGGGGGGCATTGCCGAAAAGTGGTCAATGATTCCGGTGCCGTCCAACCCCATCTACCGGTGGGCTGGAGCGGGTCCCACCCTGGCTTGCGCATGAAGAGTTTGCCAAGTCTGCATCATTCTCGCTCTGCGCCGGAAAAAGTCAGTCGATACGGAAAGGCAAATACGGCACGTATCTACGTATGGACCAATTTGGGGGAACCTCATGCAGGCAGTTCCGCGGCAGGATTCTCCTCGTTGGTCACAAACGGCCTGGGCGTGGGGGTTATGCGCTTGACCAATGAAGATGAAGGGGTACCAAAAGTTTCACGGATTGTGATGACACATGCCACAGCTGTAGACGACACCCCTAAGAGTCTTCTTCCTCTTATGACATAAACTCCGATTTCACGAAAAGGTACGATGAATGGTATTCGAGGTAGGATCTAACCCCCTTATGAGAACTGAATGCAATCTCTTGGGGGGAGAAAAGTTTCTCGAACGTTTCAATGGATCAGCGAGCTTTCACCAATGACGACTAGCATGCTGCGCATTTAAAATTAGATTCTTATGCTTCGAAACGTCCAGGGAAACACAAGATGGTTAACACCACCATATATCATGCTATTCCTTGCCTCTTAAGATCGATTTCCGGGGTCTAGAAGCGATTCGCATGAATTTTAATAGGTTAACAGGCGTCTAAGGGGACGCAATGAGGGACCCAGAAGTTTGAATTTCGCAAGTGCTTTGGTGATGCCTGGCTTAACGCCTATATATATGTGTACGGAGGTTATGGCTCTGTGTTTCAAGCAGAGATCTCTTCTGTTTCCTCCCGTGGTTCCTTGCCCTCCAATTCGTCTATTTACGTTAATATACTTTTGGACAGTCTAACTGCAGTCTGTCGTTCAACAGTCGAAGAGGCACTCCCAAACACTTGACCAGCATCGCCGCGTCGTCCATCACATGCCTCTCTTCACAACAACAATGGCCAAAAACAAGGAGACGCCCAGAACCACGTCCAAGTGGAGGGCTCCCGCAGAGAAGGAACCTAAGGAGACCGCCGAGCCCGTGGAGAGCGAGATCGAGCCCAGCGAGCCCGACGTCGACGGCGAGAAGCCGCTGCCCCCCGCGAAGCGGCCGGGGACGTCGGGCACGGAGAACCTGCTGATCACGAACCGGCGACAGGCGTCGGAGCAGCTGGCGCGGGCGCGGCGGGCCGAGGAGGCGTACCGGGCGCGGAAGCACGCGGCTCTCGCGCGTCAGACCTACGACGAAACCAAGGACCACTTCCGGGAGGCGGCGTCGCACCTGCGGCTCGGCCTACGCGGGGTCCTCGCCGTCGTCCGCGGCGTCCCCTACCTCGTGCGCGAGAAGCGCGAGGAGAGGCGGCGCAAGGCCGACGCCCGGCTGCGACAGCGCGCCCTCGAGAAGAAGAAGAGGCTCGAAGAGGCCCTCGCGAGGGAGGAGTCCGACGGGGTGGGGCCCGAGGAGAAGGCAGCCGAGTAGGAAAGATGTTGCGCTGGACATTTGCTTGTGTTTCTGTTTTGCCGCATGCGTCGAGTGATGGGAAGGAGGGACCATGGTTCATAGAAGAACGGTGTCACGCCCAGAATGCGATTTCGATTTCCGTCAGGACGAGCATAACTCGACCTTCCACAGCCGGCGCCACTAATTCTTCCCTATCCTCATGGCACCAACTTCTCCGATTAATTTGAGTCTCAGCGGAGGCGTCCTCATCCTCTGGCGATTGCATGACCCCTTTGCGACAGGAGTCGTTTTTACTACAGTACACGGCCCTAATACCTCCTAGGTTTACAACACTCATTACATACGCTCATATTTCTTTCTTTGTTTCTTTCTTTCTTTTTTTTTTTTTTTCCTATTTTTTTCCACGTTACGATATGACGAGACGACGATTGCTAGCCCATACGAAGAAGATACCCGGAAGCGTTCGCAGCACACGATACATATCGTCTTCGGGTACTGTGGGCAAGGAGTCATCTGGTCGTTGTTAGATAGCGTTCCGCATCTGGTCATGTTCGGTTCTCATATTTCATTGGACATCTCGGCTCGGGGTCATTGTTGCAGGACTACTTTACATAACTATCGGTCTGGTGCCCGATAGACATGTCTATTCAGCAGGTGAATAATACATACATGACTACAGGGGTCAACAATGTATCCACTGAACTGTACATAGGTGCTGTGGCATATAGGGGATATCATGATACTATCAGAGCCACGTTACAAACTGACGGAGGTAGTCATAATGCACGCTTCTGGCTTTGATGCAGGATGTCGTCGACGGCACCAGTTTCACCAGTGCAGTGCGCTAGGGTTCTCACGAGTTTGGGTAATATTATATGTTCATAAATGCTTCAAACGGACGACGGCAAGTTCCCCCACGCTCGTTTATTTTCCGACAAGACCTGTATGTAGAAGAATATTCATGAACGGGTCATTCCAGGGCGGACCGTAACTATCAAAGCGCGGCCCTCTGATCATACATGCCGAGCTTCCCATCCGGTGCAAATCATCCCTTATTCCCTCCTGATATGTAATCCGTAATGTCATCATCGTACCACCGACGCAACTTCCGCCTCCTTCTCTTTAGGCGGCCTTCTTGGCGAACTCGACCCTCAGGATCAGGTGCTTGAAGCCGTAGCCGTCCATCTTCTGGCAGGCCTTGACAGCGTCGCCCCGGTCGGCGAAGCTGATGAAGGCGAAGCCCTTGGCGAGGCCCGTGTCGCGGTCCTTGGCCAGGAAGACGCGGGTGACGCGGCCGAAGCGCTCGAACATGTCGCGCAACTCGCCCTCCTCGGCCATCTCCGATACGTTGGTGACACGCAGTGTGGCGAAGTCGTCCCGCTCGCCGTACTTGGAGCCACCCATCTTCTCGCCGGCACCAGCGCGGTCGCCCCGCAGCGCCGGGGGAACGTAGCTGCCCTTCTTTCCCGCGCCCGCAGCGCCGGCCGCAGCTCCTCCCACCGTCGGCTCGTCGCCCATGCCCGCCGCGACGTCGGCAGCACCCTCGGCGCCCACGGGGGCCATGGTATCCTTGTAGGGGCAGCGGGCCGTGAAATGTTCGCCGTTGCAGATACGGCACTTGACGGTCTTGTCCTTCAGCTTCTCCTTCATAGCGTTGGCGTTGACGTCCTTGGACTCGTCCTTGGTGTCCTTCTTCCAGTTGGTGCTGAGGCGGAAGATGATGTTCTCGCCCACCGACGTCGTGTCCATCTGTGGGCCGGCGCTGTCCTTCTCCGAAAGACCGAACTTGCTCCACGTCTTGCGCTCCGCGACTCGGGGGTTGACGACCTCGCGGTGGGTGACGAGGCGGATTCTGCGGGTGGTCTTGACCTTCTGGCCGTCCTCATTGATGCGGTATGTGATGGTTGTCTTACTGCCATCCTTGTTCTCGATAGTCGTCGGCGGTGGAAGCTCAGTGGCGACCTCGTCGATCTCATCGTCGTCGGCCCAGTCTCTATTTCTGGAAGACATTGTGGATTTATATCGATAGTACCGGACTTTCTCGGGTTTCTGGAGTATTTTCTGGCAAGAAAGAGGGCGGTTTCGTTCGGTGGGCTGCTCAGGGTTTGATGTTGTTGAAGGAAGTCAGGCTGATTAGAAACTTACGTGGGGCAAAGATTGCCAAGCAGATATTTGGATGGCAAAAGCGAATTTTCAAGTGGGAGGGTGTGGCACAGCAGATGGCAGGTGCGCTTGGAGATTTGTGGAGCCTCAACTTTACTGTAGTGAAAGGCTGCAATGCGCTATCCAGACCATCGCCAAGCAGGTGCGTGCACTATAATCTCCTAACCCCTTACACTTGCTACGTACGTATCTAAAGCTAAGTTTCATATCCCCAGCCTCATATTCTTATGTGCCAATAATGCAAAGACGAGCTGATTATTGAACACATATTTCAAGTTCGAGTATAACCTGCTGAGTGCTTCGCAGTTCGCAGCCCGAAGTATACATCTTATGGCCTGTTGATGCTCAAACATAGTACCGACCTGGTCAGGTCCGATTGACAGAGCACTGCAGAGGAACGAGCATATAGTCCCGAAACATCAAATTCTACTTTTTATCAACTATAGGAAAACTATATCGTGCCGTAGTGGCTATGCGTAACGGAATGTAACTTCGTCAGCGTCCTAATTTGGACATCATACCCCTCATTTCCCCAGTAATAGTAGGGTGTCCCTTTATATCACGGATAAGCAGCAAAGACATAATCATCAGCAAGTCATCCTATACCAGACGCTCTAGCTCTACCGCAAAGCCCTCTATACAGCAACATAAAAAGGGAACATCTCATCGCGGGTCGTAGCCGTGTAAAAGCTGGAGGCGGGGTTTTGAAAAGAACTTAAGTAAGGAACGATCGTTTGTTGTTGGCAGTAATTATCAATGAATCATACCATTGATGACGCTGGGTGCAGTCGTTGCTGGTCAGGCCCTTGCTTCTTCGGTATGGCTGGGAGGGCGCGGTTCGGAGGAGGGAGGGGAGGCGGTCCTTCTAGGATGGGCATGCTTCTGCTCGTCGAGAGCGTCCTGGTTCGTGCATCTACCGCCAATCGCTGCCTCGGTGGAACCTGCACAGCTTTAGCGGATGAAGCTGCACTTTCTGCCAGGTTCCCTTGGGGTTCCCTGACCACCGGCTCTTCGATCAAAGGCGTATTCCACACCACACTCCCGCTGTGGGAGTTAAGCGAGTATTGAAACGATGGCTTATCCGCACCGAAAGATGCTCGTTTGTTTCCGGATTTGGAGTTTGCACTAGTTAAAGGCTTGTGCGGTCGCCTATATTCCTCCATTGACGACGCGGCTCTAGGGATGTCCTTTGGAGCATCAAGCGTATTGCCGGGCTCAAGGCGAGGCTGAGAAGTGGCTTGCGGGACAATGGTCGTGTCATTTTCTACTTGCGATTGAGGTAGCTGCTCTTGGTAGTCCCCTAAATTACTAGTGCTTGAATATTTCTTCAGGGTGGTATCGTTGCTCAGTTGCTTGGGCAGAAGGCTGGTTCTTGCACGACTGTCCAAGTTTTGTCTGACCTTGAATGTGGAAGAATCTTGCTGGCGAGGTGAAACCATAGCTTGATTAGCAGGTGTATTCAAGCATGATTCGTGATTTGAGCTTGGATATCTGAATTGAGCATTCGATGAATGAGGAGATATCGGCGACTGATCGAAGACGATGGACAGAGGCCGAGAGATTCCCAACACCGGTGGCGGCGATCGCCGGAGAGACCGCATGGACACTTCCCTGTCGGACAGGTTATCTCGAGGATGTGATCTAGCTGTCGAGAAACGCCTATTAGATCCCTGAGGTACGCTAAAATTGGGTACAACCGGAGGCGGACTAGGCACGCCATTCAGTCCAGTGTCCTGGTTGGAGGCATCTGAAATAGTCGACAGGCTTGTCGAAGGTCGAGTAGTAGAATCGTAAATATCGAAGCCTGGTACCATCGTCTGCATTGACTGTCTCCTATTCAAGATTGCGCTGGCGTTCGGGCGTAGTCTAACTTCTGGTGGGCTTGATACGCTCGGCTGATGTTCTTGGATTTGTTGGTCATCCAGGCTACTTGAGAAACTTACTCGGGTTGGTGAGCATGCTGGGGAGGAGTCTGAAGATGTGATAGCTGTCCTCTGCCCAGAGGATATGAACGAGAGTCGGTGGTTGCTATTTCGAAGGCTGTCGAGAAGTTGGCCATCAGCCGAGGCCACACTGTTTCTAACCGATACATCGTCCGGCGTAAAATCGGACGCCTGCTGAGAGGCTGGATCTGCTGTCTCAACGCCCGAGGCCTCGCCGGGTTCATCGTCCTGCATCAATGCGAAATCGTGTGAGGTACGTGAAAATCGATCGGGATCCCGAACAACCAATGCCCTTCGCCTCGGCTTGACTTCTACTTCGTCAAGCTCGTTTTCCGCATCCGGCTTCCCGGTCTCCGAGAGTTTCTTCTTGCCACCCAGAGAGCGGATCTCCCTCCGCAAAGTTGCGAGCCAGGAATCCATGCTCTCCGCACTTTCGAACACCAACAAGAAATTCGCTACTTGCCGCTTTCCATAATTGCGGAAGAGGAACTTCGACCTTATGGATCTTGGATCTGTCATAGGGTTCCCATTGGCGTCCATTGACGAGACCACCTGAAGAACCCAGTGTCTCCCAGGAATGAGGTCGCTAGCAAATACCGCCGAATCCTTTGTGAGCTGCAATGATTTCTCCGGTATTCTGTCAAACGACCCTTCAGCCGCATATTGGAGTAAGTAGCCAGACGTGACAAGAACGTAAATTTTGTTCGTCCACTCTACGGCGCTTTTTGAACCGGCATTCCGCAAAGCTCTTTTCTTGAGCAACTCCGGTCGTTTCTCGGACACAGCTTCTTCCGAATCTAGAGGAGAAGAACTCTGCGATGGCTCAACTACACCAGGCAGACTACCTTTCGTCGTATTGAGTCGAAGGAGGCTTTCCGCAGGTGTTGTGCAACAAGACAACGTAGCATGCTTGACAGCTTGGGGGTATACTTGAAACAATGGTATCGCCATTGAGTCTCGTCGAAGATGGCCCGGGGGCGCCTGGGGTGCGGCGTTACCAGCAACTTTATGCGGTTGCTGTAACTGACCAACGGAAACTGGTGGCGATCCTGAAGCAGTCAAGGGCGGGCCTAAAAGTGAGCTTTCTGACTGGTGAGTTTTAGAAGCGTATGGCCAGTTGCTAATCTCCGCCAGAGACATACGCTTTCCCGACCGCGAAAGCTCATGTAAGGACGACGTGCTCTCGGACCCTCTGACTGTCTTGCTAGTCTTCGCCCTTCCAAACAAGCCTCGTAAGTTCAATTTAGATTCTCTTCTGGCCATGCGGTCTGCGCGTAACGGGACCCTATTTTCGTCTTCTCCGACAGCGTTAATATCTGGTGGCCGGGCTCGTCGGAGACTGTCCTGCTGCGATTGCAGCGCACTCAGTGGGAAAGTCTTTGATGCTTCGGTCCCTGCCATTGTATGATGCTTCAAGTCCTCGGTTCATGTACCCAGCTTCTTTAAGTGTTGCGATTCACGCTAGGCTCTCGTCTGCCGAACATAAATAACGTGACAGCTCATAGCTTAATTGTTCGAACTGGTGCCATACAGCTCAACATATGATTTGACCACCAAAACGAGTGGAATGAGGTTTAGACGGCATGTGGATCCCAACCAGCAGGTGACACAACCACAAGTTGCTAGGAAGCGCGAAGTAACGAAGAAAATATTCGTTGGCGAGTAAGAGGTAAGGAAGCCTGTAGAGATGACAAGTCGCATGAGGAGGTATTCAAGAATCCCAGTATATCAGACGGCCGCAGTAAAAGAGCGAAGGTTAAGACGACCGCAAATCAAAAAGAAGGAAGAATAGGAAACTCGAGGGTTTCCTCGATACTAAGGCTGACGGTTACTTGGGGGTGATTATATTAAAGACTAGATCGAAACGCCACGGCCGCAGGTAAAGACCAAGAATGGGGTCAAGTAATGGAGAGTCCTAACCGATTGCGCCCTTGGGCCGTTCCTATGTGTAATCCTCCATGACGCCCCTCCATACACGGTTAGAAGAAGCTTCAAGATGAGGGGCCTAGGATTTGCGGGTTGAGAAGATCATTCAAAGACCAGAGAGCTTCGTATGGATTGGTTGAGATCACTAATACGCCCAGGCGGGGATAGCTTACCATGTTCTATTGCCCTAGGACTAGATAGGTATGAGGCAGAGGCGGCATGAACCCCATATGCAGGGGTGCGGCATTCTATCGCGACAGGCCGCATCAGTGGGAAACACTACCTAGGTAATAACTGGTTGGGCTCGACGCAGTGTAACATTTAGGGGCGCCGGAATTCCGGTCAGACCACATGCCCACTCTGGAAGTTTTACCCAGACCGTGACGGATGATAAGGGGTTCTCCATTGGCGTTCTACCGCAGTTTGGGCAATTCTCAGATTTCGAGCCGCCAGCCATGCAGGCCAGGTTGTCAACCCCCGAGGAGAAATCTTTACCTTGGACTGGGGTGTGGTCGAATGTCCGTGGAATCATTGGATATTGTTACTGGTGAGTCCCGAAGATGTGGATGAATCGGAGCGTGCTGCACTCTTCTTTTTGTCTTCCAGTGAGGAATCTGGAGCGTCCCCGGAAGATGTGATATTAACGGCCGCCAGTCATTGTGGCATTACTGGGTATCTTTCTAGGCGCACATCTTACCTGTTTTGGAACGCCACTGCCCATGCCTGGTTTCACTGGCGTCCAGACATTCTTGCAGTCTCGACGTCTAATCTCCGACGAAGTTTGTCAAGTCGTATTTCTTTTGACGTCTTCGATGTCATTTTGAATCCGCGAGAGACGCGCCTTACGGTTCCCACCACCCCTGAGGGGTTACAGCGAATCATGGACGTGACAGGTGCGTGATATCATCTGACAGCAGCTTATGTTGTCAGGGGTTCAATGTTTTCTTGAATTCTAATCTTAGTAATTTTTAGAATATATAATACCGGGGTAACTTTACTTGTTCCTCTAACCCTCCGCGAACGTCCTTCGCTGTTGCTGGTTCATCATGTGTTCCCGTTATGTACCCTAACTTAAGACTCTTTGGTATGTACATACGACAAACTACAGTTAGCCAGGCAATGAGGTGCCGCTCGACGCTATCCCTGTCATTAATAGCTCTCTGGGTCTGGCACTTGCCGTATGGCATCCCAGTTCATATTGTTCATAATACTACAGGGATATGTTCAGCTCAGGCTCAGCACACGATAACACGTGTAGAAGAAAGCGAGCGATATATACATCCTTGTGATATATGTGTATATGCTGTCTTTACAGTGATAGCTCATCTTCTTCAGTGGAATCTCTGTTGCGACAGCAATCATGCAGTATGCACTTACTCTCCAGAACAGTCCATGCGCGGGAGCAGGCCTCTCATGTTTCGGGTAACATGCAAGCAATTCTATCGTCCTTTATTTCTGCATGTGGAATTGCTTGCGATACACATGAAATTCTTCTACACGGCACGCTTGTGAATACAGGGTGTAATACCGGACTGCCGTGTTATTAAACCTATACATCCCATATAATTGACTAGTTGCCGAAAGAAGCTGGTGTACGCTTGGCCCAAAATGGTCAACATGAAGCCGGTAAGAACAACATACGCATTTACGTGACATACTATATGTGTACGTAAGCATATTGCATCAGCAGACGCCTCTTTTTTACGTGGGTCACGATGGCTTCCCTTAACGATGAACATTCATTAAGAACCTTAGTCACCACACAGAGCCTATAAGGGTAGAGCATAAGTCAGGATACCTGCATGAAGTTTCAGTTGAGCTGATGTATTTAACCTGCTGGTCGCCGTTGCCACCTCGCGATTCGGTCGTACAGAGCAACGTCCAAAATTGAGATACGATATTTGGACGCTGCTAGGTCCCGAACAATTTTTGAGTTGATTTCGAGGTGCTTCCTACTATTCATACGTTCTTTTAGTAGCATGAACAGTTTAGTAAAGGGCCTGACCGCGAAGTCCACGTCACTTAATCAATCTATAGCTATCCTTAAATTTCGCAGTACGTACGTCAGCAGATGGGATGTTTGAGGACGGCACTAGGCAGCCAACGTAATTTGGCACACTAAAATTTATGGAACACCATCGAAAAAATCGCTGGTCACCGTCCAGAATTAATTACAATAAAACATAAAAATCAACATTACGCTCTAAAAATAAATTATGTGTATTGACTATTAAAATTCATCACAGTATTTTGTGATGTGAATCTATTTAATTTTAATTTCTAGTTGATAAACATATGTCACGTAGTAACTCGTCAATTTTTTGGTGTATCATTAAATGGCCCACGACCTTGGCTGCTATCCGGCTTTAGATCCCACTAGGCCCATTCATTCAAGCCCAACACGAATAGAGCCTCCTGACCTCCCGAGGTGCGGCCATCTATTTCCCGTCGGATCGTGCGGGATCTCGCTCAAGTGGTTCCTGCAGTAGTGCCACCACAACAACGGTCCGCTAACGTTAGGCTAGCGTACACTAGACCGTCGTGTTCCAGTCCTTTGGGCGCCTTTGGGGAATCTCAAACTTGTTTGTGGGTGGGTTCAGAAATACCTAACGTTAGCCCGTCGGAGCGGGGTTGCATATTTGATCGGAGCGTCTCACGAATATTCCCTTCGTTAACGGAATCAGCTCCGGACGATCCGGATGAGTTGTCAAGAGCAAAATTTTGCACATGCAAATCAAGCCAGCCAGTGCTACCATTTCTCATTTCTCCTGTATGGTCTAGCCTACGGAACGCGCCCACTAGGTGCCCAGTGCAAGGACGTCGGACAAGGATCGCAAGAAGTCAGCCGCCCTACTAGTCTTCTCCTCCCCGCCGGTCGTCAAATCAGCCACGAATGCGACGGGCTACCTTAACGTAATCTAGATATAGCTATCGAGATATCTTGCATTTGTTTCATGCATAGATATAGCCAATCTTTGCCATAGCGTATCAATAGGTATGATCTGACAACGAGCTCATCCGGGGTTATGGAGGCTTTTCCCTTTCGCCTCTCCACGTGGTATTTATGCCCTACCGATTCACTTGTGGGGAGAACTAGGGCTACTGATTCCGGCTGACCCTCATCCCCGGGACAAACTTCAATAGGCAATGACCTGGTGTCCACATCTTCACCGGTAACATTTCCACGAACCCCAACACATACCGCCTCAAAGATGAGCAGGTCAGCATCCACTCCCATTGTATGTATGTAAGCTCTGTGAATTCGCTGGCGTCAGTTAGGCAATGGGCAGGTATTGGCTTCCCCCAGTAACTCTGTTGGCTGTGTGTATGGTTGTTCTATCTTCCACTTGTAACACTTGTTCATGTCTGTGACGCCATAACCGCCATGCTAGCACGTCTATCTTTCCTGCAGTGAGTATCACTGATAACTCGAGGCAATGGTTTGATGTGGTTGATTCTTACCTGTGGGCACATGACTTGCCCTTAAGGAGCCAGGATGTGCTAATATAGGCTCTATAAGGCGGATATATCTACTTACGGCTCAATGTCAGTCGCCTATGTAGGTTTGAGAGAACGGGCCTTTTGGCGGTGACAGTAAATTAAGGTTAGCGCTATATTCGGAGAAAAAATATTGTACCCCTTTAAATTCTACTATAATCATACACATAGAAGTGTGTCTCCACATGAGGGGTCGGTTTCTATCTGTACAGGCCGAGAGATCATTGAAATATACATAGGAAAGGGACTGGAAGGCTCGAGCCCTAAATTATTCTGTGACGGGGTCCTTTGCTTTCTGCATCATCATAACTCGCTGTGCGCATTGCATCGCTGGCCTAATCTTGAAGATTATTATTGCTTGGATGTCGGTGGCCTTGTCACGTGTATGGCGGGTTTTACTCTTCACATTTTCTCGCTGTTCAGCTGGGTTGGTAAACCGACAACAGCCGTGTGTCCATCTGAGAGGACGGCATGTTACAGCAGCGACCGTGTAGGGTAAAAGATTACGAGATAACACCCACACATGCCCCCTTCATCATTTTCTTGAAGGCTGTTGCGCCCGTGTCCCTCTTGGTGCCGAATGGAACAGCTTAGCGCATATGCCCTCATGCGTACTACGTCAGTTTCCGTCCCCGCCGATATTCTCACTGAGCTCCGTATCTCGCCAATGACTCCCGTCGCTGTAGGCGCAGAAGTAGCGCCAGTGGTACTGAAACTCATTAGCAAACGCCTAAGTAGACTCTGCTGAGAATTCGAAACGGGTGGGAGCAGTCATCGTGCGGTCAAAGCCCGAAAGGAGCTGTGATCCTTGGCTGAGAGTATAGTACAGTTGGCATAGCCATCGCCTCCCTTGGCGACTACCTTATTGTTTCGATCAAGAGTTCATTAGCAGCGTTCTCAGGCCTTGGTGGCAGTACAGTTTCGGGGTCAAGGACGAGAAAGAAGAAACAGCGCCCCATACCATCATCATCTGGGGAGCCTGTCTCTATGTTATACTGATGCCGAAGGTGCCGATACCGTTGAAAGAGATAGACACTGGTTCCCGGCTTGCTTAGCGAGATGGCTTAGAACGATCTTTCCTAGACGCGTACTGGTTTTAGGGGATATGACCCTTATTGCACCATTGCTGCGCCTCACCACTCTACTGTTAATGATCAGCGTTCCAGATACCGCTAACTGGAACGAGAGTTATGCGACTTCCCCTCGAGTCTCTAGTGGCCGTCTGTGCCCTGAGGGAGACTTGGCAAACCTGACTTGACAGTCACGATGTATGCATGAAACGAGGTCTTTGTCTTCCGACAGCTCTAGACTTCCTTCTCATCGAAAGGCCCTTTAGCCATTTTGACGTCGAGCGAGTGATTAAGGGTCGATACTGGCATGGCATACTACCCGGCCACCAGAGCAGGAAAACTAAGTATACCTAATGGTGCAGTATGGGAAGGCTATCCGTACGTCCCTACAAGGATGCCTGAGTTATGCGAGACTCTGGGTACATGGCTGTATCGAAAATGCTAATGCCTGACCTAGCAAGAGGCCGGTGACGAGTACGGCGTCGTAGAAAATATGCTTAGCGAGCGTTTACTGCCATGCGTTCAGGCTGGGAAAGTACAGGTAGTAGGGAATCATCGCGGTCGAACGCACTGCTGCATCATCATTTGGGGAGGTCCAAGGTTGAATGAACCAATACTGCAATCAGGAATACGACACAACCTACCAGAATCGCGGGCTAAATGAGTCTAAGCTCGAGTGCTAGTATGCAGTTCGGCGTCTGTAACTATGTAGGCTGCAATAGCATACCCACTGTAACCATCCGGAGGCAGCTTATAGCAAGCTTGTTTGATAATAGGGATCCCGTGACCGAGATAAACGGGTTCTTAGACGATTCATCACACGCAAGGAGTTGCCGGTACAGACACACAAAGCGTTTACGTCTACGAAGAAAACCCTCCTCTGTTCAGGTAAAGGTGTTGGTGCGAGGTTGTAAGGCTGCACCAGGCTACAGAGCCATCAAGTCATCACCTGGAAGACTTTCGAAGTTTAGACTAGGCCCTGAAGCGACCTCCGATGACGGCACCACGCAGTGAAGTTGCCATACCGAGTAGCCGCATCCATGGATATGTACGTACTCCGTAGAAGGTATTGCGTTAGCGAGGCTTGGCCGTGCACGTGCATACTGTAGTTGTAGCCTGTAGTACCGGTAGCTTTTTATTAACGTAGTGACTCAACATAGGGATTCCAGGCCCTGACGTAAAGCCATGGATAGCTTGCAACGGTATCACATGGCACAACCGCAATCACGTCCAGTGCTGCCACTTTTTGCAATGTCAAGTGACGGGAGGTATCTCATGTACTCCAAGTACCAAAGTGGTAAGTCAACTGGTCGTCCCTCCACTTCCATGTCTACATACATACAACGTAGGTATGCACGCATCTATCGCACCTACCATCAGGTTAGGTGGGACAATAACCTCCCCATTCGATAACCACATGAGTTCCTGGAATTCTTTCCCTCCAACTTCATTGACACTTAGAGATCGATAGCTTACGTATTACCTACCTCTTTTACACTGTCTACATCAGCCGATCCCGGTTAAACGGTGATCAGGCATCACGCCATGCTAGGAAGTCTCCGGCAGCGATATACTTAACAATTTGATACTGGTAGAGAAAAGGTACAACACAGCACACAGCAAACGCCACACGCCAAATCCTCTATACTAAGGTTGTTAAGCTGTACAATACGAGCAGCTTGCTTTGGCACTTTCTATCACAACATAGCGGCGAATTACCTGCGAGTACGGCTGACGAAAGGATAGAGGCCTTGTTCGGAGGTCCATTATTCGCAAAAACCCCCGCTGCTACTCTGTGGCTGTCTGACCTCACGCCGCCAAGGATCTCTTATGTAATATACTTCGACTACCGACAAAGGTCACGGCTATATCAACCTTTCCTGCCAGCCTGGAACTTTAAAATGGCCCCAGACCTTAACTCACTTCCTCCCTCATCGCCATCCGGTCGTCCCCGCGCCATGAATTCCTCGAGTAGTAACGGTGATGCCCTCACCACCGAGTCGCCCCCGCCTCGCTCTCCCCGGGGGTCCATTTCCCTTCAAGCTGCCGCCACCGTGAATGCTGGCCTTCAACACGAGCCCGAACGACGTAAGTCATCAGACCCGAAGCTCGAAGCCAGGCTATACTGACATAGGGTCTGATGTAACAGGTTCTTCAAGCAGTTCGTTATCGAGAAGCAGACAGTCTCCACAGGCCGGTAGACGACGATCTTCGGTCCTTATGAACCTCCAACTGAATGATCCGACTCTCCCTGGGCCGGGCGAAATGATCACCGAGGAAAGGCTTAATCGCACGGTGCACAGCCCTCAGCCCATGGCTGGATCGCCTCAGTCCCCGTTTCTCCCAGGAGGTGATCCGCATCATAACAGAACACCTAGCCTAGGAGAACTGCATCAGGAGCTGGAGGCAGAACAGGAGGCACAAGTGGTAGGTCATATGTGGAACAATCCATGATGTGTATATCTGATGAGATCTTGGCAGAACCGACTTCTCCAGCAGATTCGCCAACAGCAGCTAGAGCTACAACGACTACAGGCGGCTCAGGGCCAGGGTCAAACTGCGGTAGCGCCAGACGAGCCGACGTCCTCTTCGGAGAGATCCAGCTATCCAACTACATCACAGCCCTTCCCCCCACCTGTGACGTCTGCGCCTAGATCGCCTGCTGTGTCACATCCCCGCTCGTCCTTCGACATGGCTCGCGAGGCCCTTCACCGTCGCTCAAGAACTCCTAGCCGTGGTGCTACATCCCCTGGATTGAGAAGGGCATCTCTTGGCGGGGACAATGGCGAGTCTACAGGCTTGCCAGGTCGCGATGAGAGCGCCTTCTATCAAGCAGAAACTCAGTCGTTGATCCGTGAGAATCAGATGTTGCGCCACAGGATTCGTGAATTAGGTTGGTTATTGTTATAGTGCCCACGCGTGAATGGACGCCTATTCTAATCTGTCACTTAGAGCGCCAACTCGCTGAGACACATGCGACCTCCTCGCTTACCAGAGAGCCTACGCAACCATCGCATCTCCTCCATTCCACCTCGGCCACTGACGACGAGGCTGCTGGCGCATCTACGGCAGCAGCCACATCTAGCACCTCTCAATCTGCCCCAGTGCCTGACACTGTTAAAGGTGAATGACATGCGTTTTGAACTGGGTAATTTCCCGTTGTACAATACACAGAGTAGGTATCCGGCGTTCTGAGACTGTTTTAAAGTTGGAGAGGATGGGTGGCAAGCTCGATGCTTTTTTTCATGGCCCAACTTTCGGCGTTTGGTGGAGTTGGCGAATCCGTGGCTCTCAGAAAAACGAGCCATTACGCACCTGTTTTCCTGTCTAAGCGTTGCATGCTTAATATAAAGAGTTATTATAGCATAAAAAGACTGCATCCCAAGTGGCAGGAGGGATCGGGGTCTGTGATACTCAGGTCGTGCCTGGATCCGTACATGGAAACTATTGAGCTCCAAGCTTGACAGGCTGAACGGACCCCTGAAGGTTTGTATTCCCCGAGACTCGAGGCAGCAATTCCTACCCATACCGTGGGAGTCGGACGCTTTATAGGACTCCTTTGTCTGCATCGGCTTCGAGTCCCGCCTGCGTACCCCTTCGTGGACTCGTACCGGTTTCAGCAGGAACCGTTAGCACAGCACGACGGTCCTTCACAGTGACTCTCATCGCACCACTGCGGCAGAAGCACTTATCGTCAGCTGGGATTCCCTACCTATGAAGCGGAGCAGTAACTGGGAAAAAAAAAAAAAATTATAGCAGACTTACGCATTTGTCTCGCTTCAGGAGGCCGCGGGAGACCTCTAGCGTGCCCGGGGGCGTGGCCACGACAGTGACCGCGAATACGGCTGCCATGAGGGCTAAAACGCGCATTTTTTTTCGATTTATTTCGTTTTGTTCCGGTTATGGTGGTAAAGGTAAAACGAGGCTCTCTGTCTGTCTTGTGCTATTAAGGAAGGAGCTTTGAGGAGAATGCGCCGGGGCGTATCGGCGAGATTCGGTTGCCCAAATAAAGGAATGGAAACTTGAGCGATCAATGACAACGGGAAGCTCGAAAAGTGCTTCTATTGACTTAGGTAAGTAAATTAATGGATGGTCATATAGGTTGGGAGGTAGGTAGGTAGGTAGGTATGTAGGTATAGGCAAGTCTGATAGTCAGCCCATGACGCTCGCATTGCGCATTCCCCCTTCGGCGTATTTATACTCTTCTTATACACCTTGCACCGCACTGCTCCCCGCATTCCGCCCCTGTCGCTCTGCCGCCGTCGTTTGTCGCGAGGCTGAGTTAGGGGAATCCTAGTGTCCAAATCCTCAGACGCAAGGGGATATGAAACTCGTTGCGGACGTTTTAAAACGCCCCCCGTCCAAGACCCTAAAAATAGGTACGGTTCCCGGCCGTCTTCTGCGGCGACGTTCGGAGCCCGGTGTTCCTGTATGAGCTGGCATGGCACCAGGGACAGCGTCGAATACCTAATTGGCCAGTTCGCTCTGGTGCGTTTCCTTTCCGTCCTTGTTTCAGCTGAACATGCTGCCTCACCTAATACCTAGGTATGCCATACTGTGCGATGTATCGTTCGTACTTGCCAGGTCCAGCCCATGGACTAGGTATCATTTCCCCGCGGGGAATTATGCAGTCTCTTCTATCGATGGGTCGGCTCCCGGATAGATGATGGTACGGGGCATAGTGGTGTACGTTTTGTTATGTAACCCTTTTAATTTATGACCTTGACGTTTCGATCACGCACATATAGTCGTTCATCGTACAGAGAGCTGAAAGGGGTAGCGAGGTGCCTAGTAGATAGGTAATGTCGAAGTGCGTCATTCTACCTTCTCGGCCGCCAATTCGACCTTGCCCATGATAGTTGCCTTCAGACTTCCGGTGAATTAACGCTAAGAACATTGCTTAGTTATATAGTAAAATATATATTAAAATTCCAAACTGAGGCATATAGTTTTCGAACTCTGTATGTTCCACAGCACATGAGCATAGATGCCTAGTAAGGCTCTTCAATAAGGGGACCTGTTATTACCGTACTGGGATGTACTTCATGGAGATACTGAGGTTCGTACTGGGGTTCATATTCCGTCTGATGTTGGCCCGCTATGAAGCTACTGTCCAGCCTGTACGGGAGCACTGTACTTTAGCGCCAAAACGAACGTCACTGTGCATGCAGGTTGCTTGTAGTAAAACAACCAGAACTTGACGCTACACGGCACAGATTGCCCAGTTCAGGGAAAGTACCGCTAATAAGTCTACGGAACCACGTCTTAAAGGATCCTCTGCTCAAAGAGAGCATACTGTCCGTCGTTCGAAGCTCAAGCCTCAGAAAGTTCGTGCGAGCGAGGTTTACGGTGCAGTCCTGGTTATTGCTTGCTTATCCTCCGTTTGTCGGAGATCTGGGAGGGACCGGACCTCGCTCAATCAACCCGGACTAGGATTGCAGAACCACACGAGTGAACATGATATGACAGACACTTGACTCTAACGAGCGCGAATCCGGCTTTTCTTGAAGTTCCCTCTTCAGCATGCTTGCCAGAGTAGCAGCTGTCAAGGGGCAGGGATTGCGCTCATTTGCCGCCACCAGCTACCCTCGTCTATTCTCGAGCACGGCGCGGGCGCAGGCGGATTTCACTCACGTCGTAAGTAGTGGCACCTCTCTTTCTACCCGTCAACAGTCGCTAGCCAAGTTGGCATATTGAAGCTACAGGCTTCCCTTCTTACACGCAATGAAGACGGGGCCAGGAAAGAAGCCACTCACATACCCCTTGAAAAATAGGTGATAGGCGGCGGCGTCATCGGCCTCGCCATCGCGCGGGCGCTGGCCGCGCAGCCGGGGAGCAGCACGCTGCTCGTGGAGCGGCACGGGCAGGTGGGCACGGAGACGTCGTCGCGCAACAGCGAAGTGATCCACGCGGGGCTGTACTACGGGCCGGGCACGCTGAAGACGCGGCTCTGCGTCGAGGGCCGCCGGGCGCTCTACCGGTTCTGCGCCGACCACGGCGTCGCGCACCGGCGCACGGGAAAGTGGATCGTGGCGCAGGACGCCGCCGAGCTCGAAGCGCTCGAGCGCATCCGCGACTTCTGCCGCGCGCACAACGCCGACGTGGGGGAGGAGGCCCTCCCCGTGCGCTTCGTCGGCCGCGAGGAGGCCCGCCGCCTCGAGCCCGACGTCCGCGCCGACGCCGGCATCCTCGAGAGCCCCCCGACGGGCATCGTCGACAGCCCCGGCCTCATGCTGGCGTTGCAGGGCCTCTTCGAGGACGCGGGCGGCGTCACGGCCCTCAACTCCGAGGTCGTCGGCGTCGAGCCCCTCCCCGCGCCTTCGCCCACGTCGACGCCCGGCAGCGGCGGGTGGCGGGTGACGGTGCGCGACCCGGGCGCCGGCGGGGCCGGGTCCGGATCGGAGTTGGAGTCGGGGTCGACCATCACGGCGGAGACGGTGATCAACAGCGCGGGGCTGGGCGCCGCGGCGATCCACAACATGACGGCGCCGCCGGAGCGGCACGTGCGGCTGCACTACGCGAAGGGCAACTACTTCAGCTACGGGGCCTCGGCGCCGCGCGTCAGGCGGCTCATCTACCCGGCCCCGGCGCCCGGCGGCGCGGGGCTCGGCACGCACCTGACGCTGGACCTCGCGGGCCGCGTGCGCTTCGGCCCGGACGTCGAGTGGGTGGGGTCGCCGGACGACCTGGCCGTGAACGCGGACCGCCTGGCCCCCGCCGTCGCCGAGATCCGCCGCTACCTGCCGGGCGTCGACGCCTCGGCGCTGGCGCCCGACTACGCCGGCATACGGCCGAAGCTGACGCCGCGAGGCGCCGTCGGCGCTGGCGGCAGCTTCCGCGACTTCTATGTCAGAGCCGAGGAGGGTTTCGCCGGCTGGGTCAACCTGCTGGGCATGGAGAGCCCCGGGCTGACGAGCTGCCTGGCCGTCGCGGACTACGTGAGCGACCTGCTGTACGGGAGCCGGAGCAGGCCGGAGGTTGGGAATGATGGCGGCGAGTGAAACGAGACCTATTCTGCGCGCATTGACGGCGGGGCGTGCTCGAGAGGTCACAGAGCCAGTAAATAAATATCAACGTACTACTTGTATTCAATACTGATGACTTACAAAATACATAAGCGTGCATCAGAGGCCCCAAGTGTGGTGGTTGTGGTGGCTTACAGAAGGAACCATGGACACCCTCATTCCAAATGTGTGGGGGACTATACCTTTTTCTCTCAACCAAGAACCTTTTAAAGGGGCCAGGAATATGAACCCCGTTTTCCCTGCCCCTCGGGGCTCCTATCGGGTTTTGCTATCCCGCAGAACTTGCCGCCCGGTCCCGTAGCGTAACTAGCCGTCCAGCCTATACACGGATAACGCCTCCAAACGCCCAAGAAACCTGCCCGTAGGGCATTATATACAGTTCGCAGGTATCGACATCAACGGAAGGTGACTTCCGGAAACACTTTCCTCCCGTGCAAATTCACACGAAATTCGTATATGCCATCCTCGGCACCAACGTATCTGCAACGGCGAGTCAGTCAAGCCTCCCTGGTATTCTCGAATGGAACACGGGAACTTACAGCGTCTGCCCATCCTCACTCCACGACAGACCAGCAGTATCATCAGGATGTTGCTGATGCTCCCGATTACCAGATCGGCCGTAAGCACGTCGGAAGCCGGCAAAGTCGTCGCTCCAGACGTCATTAATCACTGGGATGGCGCGACGGTTCCGACCGGCCTCGGTACGCGTGCTGTCCGCAAACCCACCATCTCCACCGGCGATATTGTAGAGGGCCTCCAGATCAGCCCATCCCGATGTGAGTCTTCCTGTCAACCATGGGGTAGGGGAGTCTCGGTTGTTGCTTGGACCATCATTGGCGTTGCCCGAGGGCTGTGACCTATTCATTATCTGTGCAAAGCTGTCAACGTTCTGGGTCAACGCCTGCATGATGGAACTCCTCCGCCGCGGCGTCGGGGCCCTCCGTTCTCGTTCTTGCTCCCCGGGAGGCGTTTGACTCGTCCCTGACCGATGATGATCACGGGTTTCCCGGTTCCGTTCACGCTCAAGTATGCGCGTCAGCGTTTCACGCTGTGTGATTAGAGTACTGGTTAACGATTGCTCTCTGTTTCCCCTTCCTATGATACGAATCGTCACCCTCGGCGGGGCACTTACACGCTCGGCCCACACTGATGATCTCCAAGCCGGACTGCCTCGGGCGATTTGTTGCTCACGCTGCTCCCTTTGCTCTCTAGCTTCCCGGCGTCGCCGATCGCTCTGGACGGCCTCAAGAATTGCGGTTTCCTCGGCAGTGAACGGATGGTTGACCCTTGAGGACGGTTCAGAGGTCTCAGGATTCGGTAGCGGCCGACTAGGGCTGGATGTACTCAGGAGACTAGGTAGCGAAGGGGAGCTGCCGGCGCTGCGTTCATTGCGGGGGTCGAGCAGACGTGGGTCGATCGTGCTCCGGTCATGGAGAGAGAGATGGTCGAAGCCCTCGTGCTCATCTATCGAGAGGATCTGCCGTTGGGCGAAGTTAGTGCGCGCATCCGCGATGCCTACCCGTCCTCGGTGCTCAGTCCAGGCCAAGAGATCGAAGGGCCCTGGTGAGAATGCCATGTCCCTAACTGCGCCAGATTCGTGGGGTGCCCTGGATGAGTTGAAATGAGTGATGAGCGGATCCATATCCGGAAGCCGAAGAGCAGCCGTGTCGAATATCGAGATGGTACCATACTGAGTCCCTACTGCAAGATACCTTCCGGAAGGAGAGAAGGCGGCGGCAAAACTGCCTCGACAATCGGAAGTATCCCGAGGCTCTTGGCCCTTGAGGTGTATCTTGGGCAGTTGCTCCCATTCAAAGTACTCGTTGCTCTTGCCCTTACCTAGCGGCTTACGCACGTGGATGTAGAGAAAAGGGTCATCGCAAATAGCAGCCAACATGGAGCCATCGGGCGAGATGACGGCTCTATTGACGCAGTCGGGATAATCCAGTTGGTCTACCTCTTGGCAGTCATAGAGCCCGACAATGGTCACCGTCTTGTCGTTGTTCGCCAAGACAGCTACCGGAGAGGGATATTGGCCGGGTGTCGCGTCATCGGAAGGGGTCTTTGGAGGTTGCCAAATGGTGATGCAGTTGACTCGCTCGATTCCAAACTTGTGGTTCGAAGCAGACCATGTCTTATTTGAGCCGTTAATCCGCTCTACGATGCTAAGCATATCCCGTTGAAGTTGAGACATGGAGGCTTCCGCCATGTTTGGGGATTCGAGGGAATTTAGGGTAGATCGGAAGTCGCTATTCAGGGCATCATCTGCCGCATCAGTCTGGCCCACATCGCGAATGACTGTGAACTCGCCGTTCTCGCCTCCGCAGCATATCCATCCACCCTTGGCCACCAAGCACCGGGGGTGAAAGCTTATAACCTTGATCGTCTCGCATTCGCGGGTGGTGGTGTTGAGCCGAGTGATATGCGTATTGTTAACACCGGCAGGAAAGTAGACGACATTTTGCCTCTCAGTACTGATTAGAGATCGAAGTTGCCAGTGGCTAGAGTAGACATAGAATGATTAGCCTGAGAAGGCACAGATTATCGGGCCGGGCGCACATACATGGGCGATACAGCGGTGCGGTAGTGCTTGCGACCATCTTTCACTATCAAGCGCTCGGTCGGCCAGTAACTACGTAGAAAGGCGATTAAGATTAGCTCGTCATACTCGCTCTATCGGGCCGCGGTAAGGATATATATACCTAGCCTCTTCGTCAACGGCCATAATACCAGAGCCGGATATCAAGGCCACCACAGGTCATCAAGTCGCGTTGACCATGGAAGCGGGTTGATGATCGCGATGGGCCGAATGGCAACACTCTAAGAAGTCCGGATTGTCTCTGTTGGACTCGACTTGTAGCAGTCCAACGGCGATGGTTAGAATGACGTCGGCTGACTAGCAGAATGGACCGGTGATTCCAAGAGTCGAGAACCGGTGGAGGAATGCAACAAGTAGTAAAGTATCTTCTTAGGTGTATAACGGATGCAGTCAAGCCTTCAAGAATCAATTTTAAGACAGGGTGGATGTTGTCCGGGTTTGTAGGTTGAACAAAGGCTTCCCCCAATTTACATAAACGACAAGAATGACGTTCCGACCCGGTAGTGCTAAGGACGGCAGCGGCGGCGGCACTGGGGGCAGTATTGCATGTACAAGTACCTATGTACCCATCTAGTTAGGTACAGAGCAATGTACGTACATACGCTAAACGCCAATAAGCGCAGTCCCTATAGTAACAGTGCGCCTGCATGTGCTTCCGAGTCGATCCAACATATTTTGAAAGTGGGCGGGTAATAATGAGTTCGCCCCTCGCATGAACACTTGCTCTGATTGGTTAAAGCAGCATTATCTTGTGGTGGGATAAACATTCAATGACCACCAAATTGCTATACTTTCAACTCCTCAAGCTGCTTGTCTTCTTACTCTGGGCCCTGCCAAACCAACTAATAGAACCATGGACTGTAAACTTATGCATGAAGAAACAGAATGTGGGGTTACAGAGAGGGATATTTCCGCATGTGCCCCGTCCTAAATATATGGTGAATGCCATCAACTAGATTAGTTTGGCGCGATTGCCGTCGCAAATTTGACGCTTGACCTCGGTATGCAAGCATATCAAATAACGTTTTAGGTAAGCAAAAGCCTGGCATCAAAGAAAGATTCTCCGGCTCTTCCTTTTTGCCATTCAGGCCGGATCTCGGTATCTGGATGGAGCGTAGCTGCTGTGTCGTCATGACCTTTCCTGATGGGTACTAAACTTCTTTTAGAGATAGCGCTGTACTGCCTGTAGCTGCTACCTATTCCAGTACCTATAGGAGCTCTGGAATTATTAGTAGGTTGGCCCTGGCAGGCACTACGTAGCTCTAGAATGTGGGCGGCCGGAATTTTTGCCGCTTCCGACCGCCCGCCCGCTCCGTGGAAAGCTCTTCGGGCGATTTCGTCAAAGTTCTTCTAACCGAAAATTTGAGCAGCCGCCGAATCGCCCTTCCGACACCTCTTATCATCACATAAATTCTTTCTTCCTCCTTTCCCCTCCGCCGCAATCCATTCACTGTATTTAATACATACAGATCCCCTTCCTTTGCGCCGATCACTCTTCGTCGCGAGTCTTTTCTCCTTGTTATTAGTTTAATACGTCAGAGCCATCAACATGTTGGCTTCACGTCTCTCCAGAGCTCTTCCCAGAGCAACCTCCACAGCTTCGCGATGGGCCACACCTTTGCGGAAACCCTTAGGATCTACGTTCGCTCGATATGAGTCGACGGAAGGAAAGGTTCAGGGTGCTGTCATCGGTATCGACTTGGGTAAGTCCATGAGCGCTATCTTGATATTATTATATTTTGTCGCTAAACTTATATACAGGTACCACCAACTCTGCTGTTGCCATCATGGAAGGCAAGGTGCCCAAGATCATTGAGAACGCCGAAGGTAGGCTATTCGTTCTAGGCGGTGGCGTATGAGATGCAGAATCTCTAACATGACAGCTAGGTGCCCGTACTACTCCCTCCGTCGTTGCCTTCGCGCAAGATGGCGAGCGACTTGTTGGCGTCGCTGCTAAGCGACAGGCCGTTGTCAACCCGGAGAACACCCTCTTTGCCACTAAGAGGTTAATCGGACGGAAGTTCACTGATCCCGAGGTCCAAAGAGATATTAAGGAGGTTCCCTACAAGATCGTGCAACACACCAATGGCGATGCTTGGGTCGAGGCTCGAGGCCAGAAGTACTCTCCATCGCAAGTTGGTGGTTTCGTCCTGAACAAGATGAAGGAGACCGCCGAGTCATACTTGGGCAAGCCGGCCAAGAACGCCGTTGTCACCGTCCCTGCCTACTTCAATGATTCTCAACGTCAGGCTACCAAGGATGCCGGTCAGATCGCCGGCTTGAACGTTCTCCGTGTCGTCAACGAGCCTACCGCCGCTGCTCTTGCCTACGGCCTCGAGAAGGAGGCCGACAGAGTTGTCGCTGTTTACGATTTGGGTGGTGGTACCTTCGATATCTCCATTCTCGAGATCCAGAACGGTGTCTTCGAGGTGAAGTCTACCAACGGTGATACCCACTTGGGTGGCGAAGACTTCGATATCCGCCTGGTTCGCCACATCGTCCAGCAGTTCAAGAGCGAGTCTGGCATCGACTTGTCCAGCGACCGTATGGCTATTCAGAGAATTCGTGAGGCCGCCGAGAAGGCCAAGATCGAACTCTCGTCTTCTCTCCAGACCGATATCAGCCTTCCTTTCATCACTGCTGACGCTTCCGGCCCTAAGCACATTAACACCAAGATGACCCGATCCCAGCTCGAGAGCATGATGGACCCTCTGATCACCAAGACTGTCGAGCCGGTTCGCAAGGCTCTGAAGGACGCCAACTTGCAGGCCAAGGACATCCAGGAGGTCATTCTTGTCGGTGGTATGACCCGTATGCCCAAGGTGTCCGAGTCCGTCAAGAGCATCTTCGGCCGTGACCCCGCCAAGTCGGTGAACCCTGATGAGGCTGTTGCCATTGGTGCCGCCATCCAGGGTGCCGTTCTGTCCGGTGAGGTCAAGGACCTCTTGCTTCTTGATGTCACCCCCTTGTCCCTCGGTATTGAGACTCTCGGCGGTGTCTTCACTCGTCTGATCAACAGAAACACGACTATCCCTACCAAGAAGTCCCAGGTCTTCTCCACGGCCGCTGACTTCCAGACTGCTGTCGAGATCAAGGTCTACCAGGGTGAGCGTGAGCTCGTCAAGGACAACAAGCTTCTGGGTAACTTCCAGCTGGTCGGCATCCCTCCCGCGCACCGCGGTGTTCCCCAGATTGAGGTTACCTTCGATATCGACGCCGACTCTATCGTCCACGTCCATGCTAAGGATAAGAGCACCAACAAGGACCAATCCATCACCATTGCTTCCGGTTCTGGTCTGTCTGAGTCCGAAATTGAGCAGATGGTTCAGGACTCCGAGAAGTATGCTGAGCAGGACAAGGAGCGCAAGGCCGCTATCGAGGCTGCCAACCGTGCTGATAGCGTCCTGAACGATACCGAGAAGGCCTTGAACGAGTTCGCCGACAGACTCGACAAGACCGAGGCGGACCAGATCAAGGAGAAGATCGCCTCTCTGCGGGAGTTCATCAGCAAGAGCCAGTCCGGCGAGGGCACTGCTACTGCTGCCGATATCAAGGAGAAGACCGACGAGCTGCAGATGGCCAGCTTAAACCTCTTCGACAAGATGCACAAGGCGCGCGCCGAGTCCGGCGAGCAATCTAACAGCTCCGAAGGCGAGGCCAAGCCTGAGGACGAGAAGAAGCCGTAAAATATCCCTTGTGTATGACTAAACTGTGTTTTTAGCCACGAGATGAGGCGGATATGATAGACGCCCTCTCGTTCATCTGTACTTAAACTGTACTCATATTAGCCGCTCTTCCATTTCCCAGCTTGTAGTCCAGAACTTCGTGTGTTGGTTGATTCGCGGGCGGTTGGCGGCGTTCAGAGATTAGGGGAAAAAAGGCTTCACCTGCGAATTCGGAAGATATTCACGCGGTTTCTGACGACATGAATGGCATTGGGGGATTTCTGCTCTGGGTTGAGCTTTGTATATAAAGACTAAGAACAAAATCTTAATGTAGCATCCCCCCTCATAGCGTTGACTTCACAAAAGGGTCAATTCATTTAACGATATCAAAGAGTTGCGTATCCTGATGATGATTGCCAATGCCTCGATGACTGTTATATCCTACAACGTCCAAAATTATCCCACTAACAATGAGACGGCGCCGTTACGTAAGCGGGTCATAATCGGCTTTGCTTCCCGTTAGCGAACTAGATCATCAGAAGCATAAGAAAGTCAAGCCAACTCACCACCGTCGGCGCCAGACGCCTGTTGATCGCCAGGCATCCCGCAGAAGCTCTGGCTCAGCCGCCTCGTCTCCGGGTCCATCTTGTCCACCAGTTCCACGAGATCGCCGGGCCTCTCCGCCAGAGATACGAACATGCCGCCTGTTTCGTGGGATGTCCGTGGTCAGCGATAAATCCCGTCCCTGCGCGTTCGTCTGTGTCTCTTTGCATACAGGGGTGCGTGGTATGTCCCTTTTTCTACGCAGGCCGCGGACAGGGGTCTTACGCCTGTGTGCGTGGAGGCGGTATAGGGAGAGAATATGGGCTCGTCGGGAAGACGGGGCTGGACTGGACTGGCTTACCTTCCATGTGCCATGCGACGTGGCACTGTCGAGAAGAGAATTTTATCCTGTTAGCCATGTCCAACGGACCTTCTTTTACAACTTGACTAAGGAATCCCGATTCGTGCTTGCTTGCCTGCTGCTGCAGCCGCGCAAAGGTCGTCCCCCGCCAGCAGCACCAGCGGACAGGCAGGGAGACAGGGGAAGAAGGAAGAAAGAAGAAAAAAGGGAACGCGGGCGAGTCGCGGAGGGCATGTGAAGGTAAGGCTGGGGTAGGTAAACTTACGTGCAGCGCCCACAGGCCCGGGTTGTCCGCGACGAACCGGATCACGACGTGGCTGAAGGCCGGCACGGTGACGGTGTCGCGCCGCATCGGGTTCTCGAGGTTCCACGTCGTGCCTGTCACGCCCCCGCCGTCCTCGTCCTCCTCGCCCTTGCTGCTCTCCCCGAAGAGGCCGCGGCCCCAGCCAACGATCTGGAATGTGTGGCCTGTGTGCCCAGAGTGAGAGCGTGTGTTAGCGGGGGGGAGGAAGGTGGCGTTGGTATGCATGCATGGTTCGGGGGTGGGTAGTTGTGCGTGCGTCCCTTCTTGTGCAAGAAGGTTTGCGCTTGGCATGGGTTTTGCGCGTGGTTCTGCTTTCGTTTACGTACCACTGTGCGCTTGTCAGCTGATGGCTCCAGCGTATGCTTCTGATCTTGTGTCGAGGGCGGTGGGACAGTGGATGGAGCTGACATCAAGGGGAGGATGGGTGGACGAGTGGACGGGCTAACATACTGTAAATGCCAGGGAGGCTCCATGGCGTCCCGCGAGTTGATCACTATCTGGACGCCCTTGTCCGCTTCGGGGATCAGCAGCACCTGCTGGCTCAGGCCGAAGTCCCAGCTGTTGTACGAGTTCGCGCTCTCGGCGGTGAAATCCTGCTCGAGGGCCTTCCAGAGCGTCGCGTTGTTCGGGAGCGGTGAATACGCGGTCTGTGTGTATACCATCGAAGGTGATTCATCAGCAGCTGGCTCGCATGTGTTTAACCCCCGACTATATGCGCCTGGAAAAAGCGGAGGAGACACGATAATCTACTGGACTATACACCGGCCAGGGATAATCAAGGTCAAAGGAGGAAGAGGGGCGGCGGGAGATGATGGTAAGGAGTCCCACGTGAACGCTCACCTTATTGATAAAAATCCGATTTACATCCTGCGCCTGCCGGAACATGTACTCGATATAGTGCATGTTTGTCTCACTGATGACCTCTACAGCCCTGCGCGCGCGCATCGGCTTCGGGACGTTGAACGGCATGTCATCGCAGCCCTCCCAGACGTCTCCGCGGGCGCCGTTGTTCTCGACGCCGTAGGGGTTCGACGTGTTCCTTCCCCGCGCGCTCGTGCTGTCGATTACAGGCTCGTTGACGCCGGGGGCGCCGTCGTACGACAGCACGCCGCAAGCCTCGTAGGCGGCGCTGCGCTCGAGCCCCGCGCTCGCGTACGGAGCGTACGGCAGGAAGCAGGTGCGCGGCAACGTCGCGCGGATCATGTAGTTCCCCGGGGGCCCCGGCGCGTCGGCGCGCACCACCACCGACACCCGCTGGCCCACGTTGAGGTAGACGCCGCGCTGGCCCTCCAGCGGCGCCACCTCAACCCCGTCCAGCTCTACTATCGTCAGCGTGTGGTTGTCGATGCTGAACCAGTACGACAGGAACGAGGACGCGTTGATGAGCCGCAGCCGAACGGCGCTGCCGGGCCGCACCTTGGTCACGTAGCGCCGCCCGCCGGTACACTGCGGCGCCGAGGCGGATCCCCCCTGCTGCTCTGGCGGGTACGTCGTCGATGTCACGCTGCAGTCGTAGGTGTTCTGCCCGTTGAGGAGCAGGTTGTCCGGCAGCGGCTCGACGCCGGATTCGAAGGGAACCCATTTCGAGGTCGGGTTCAGGTAGCTGGCCAGGAGCTTTTCCAGAGGTCACGATTTTCGTCAGTCGGGAAGAAGAACGGGTGAGATGGTTGGAGGGGAGGGGAGGTACTTCGATGGGGCGTTACGGTAGACCTGACTTACCACAGAGCCGTGGGTGTGGTACACGTCGCTCACGAATATGATCTTCTCAGCATCCGTCTCCGGGACCAGCTCGTCCGGGTCGTGTATCACCTGCAAGCAGCGTGTAAGTATGTTCGGGCTTCTTCTCGAGCGGGGAGTTTAGGGACGGCGAACTATCGGCCCGTAGATGCCGTCGCTGTACTGCACCGAGAGGTGAGCGTGCCACCAGAACGTTCCCCTCTGGTCGATGACCCGGAACTCGTACGTGAAGCTCCGGCCCGGGGGGATGCCGCACTGCGAGACGCCCATCACGCCGTCCATCCACGTCGTCCCCTTCTGGTCGATGCCGTGCCAGTGGATGGTGGTGCTCCAGTTCGCCATAAGGTTGTTTACGTGCACCCTCACGGTATCCCCCGTGTTCGCCTCGATCAGCGGCCCGGGACTCTGGCCGTTAACCAAAATCATGGGCTTCTGGAACCCGTCGGGGGCGGCGAGGGCCTGCGAGACGTTGAACACGTACTCGCGGACCGCGGGTCGGCCCTCCGCCCCCTCCACGGAGAAGCCGGTGTCGAGGTCTAGCTCGGAGGCGTTGACGAGTCTCTCGATGGGCACGGACTCAAGTTCTTCCGGTATCCCGTAGTAGTAGCTGTAGTTGAACGACGGCGGCGGTGCGTTCGCTGTCCTGTCGCGCCGCCGCCCGAGGCCGAGGCCGAGCCCCAGGCCCAGCGCGAGCGCCAGCACGCAGAAGCAGAGGAGCGAGGATACGAAGACGCAGAGAGACACCGTTCGGCGCGGTCGCCCTTGTTTCTCGGGGGTGAATGCCGAGGGACCGCTGGAGCTCTTCCACGTCGTGGCCGGCCCGGTCAGCTCAGGCGGTTGTTCAGGATCGTCGTGTTCGAACATCAATTTAGTCAAGCTGCTTGAAGGGCGGTGTCCGGGCATCTTGGGGAATGCGCGGGAATTAGGAAGAGAGCCATGGGAATATAAAAAAGACACCGGAGGCATCGCTACTCACGGAAATGATACTAAGGGATGGGCGGAGGGAGGATAGGGGGACATTCCTTGCCCTGTCGCAGAATACGCGCTTTAGTGAGACATAATGCACATTTGCCCCTGATCACACCCGATGAATGCTAGGGAGAGGATTTTCATGGCTGAGAAAATATGGAATGATGAAAGTTCCACTAATAGACATGCTGCTTCATTGCAACATGTGCCTTAAGAATGCGACCTGATCTACCTTCCGAAGCTAAACCACCCCTTCTTCTGTTGCGGGGCCGCCTCCTCTTGTTTCTTCGGAGTCTCTTCGACAACGGATTGGGTCTTCCCAGGGTACGCAACGTAATTCCAAGCGACATCGAAGAACAGCGGTTTAACGGGAATAGGTTCGACTTTAGGAGGGTAAGTGACAAGGTTTTCCAGGTCAACACCTTCCGCTGGATACTCAGAGAACCGCTGGATTAAAGGGATGTTAACCTTTGAAGCTGTCGAGTTCGACTTCGCGCGCAAGTTGTCGATTTCGACGATCGCGCGACATCTTTGAAGCTCTCCCTTCAGCAGATTGTGGAGGAATCGCACATCCGACTGCCGTATCTCGATATTTTGAGGCGTAGATTCCGAAGCTGACGAGCCGTGTTCTGAGAAGAAGGCCGCAGACTGCTGGATTTCATCGAATGCGTGCTTGGTAAGAGCCAACGCGTTGAGCGACTGTCCTATCAGTGAGTGGGAGCGGGCAATCGATAAACATCTGAACAATCACTTAGTAACTCGTTGAAAAAAAACGGACGAGGTCCAGAAACTAACTTAAGAGCATGGAAGTATTTGGTGGTCGCTTCCAACTGCTCAAGCAAACCTTCGTCTGCAGCAACACCCGCAAGGTCCTTGATAGAGTCGATACTCTGCAGGGTCGAGTCATAGAGGACTACCTTCTCCCTTAGCCGAGCAATCTTGCGCCCCGGGGCTTCCGGCTTCGGCTTCCGGGACGTCGCATCTTTCTTAGATTTCCGCGTCGTATTAGGGGCGGAGTCCAACAGAGCCCCATCGTGTTCACCACTCAACACTCGGTTACGGCCAATTCTCCAGCTTATCATCTGGTAGTTAACGGCTGTCCGGGTGATTTGGAGGCTCTGTATGCGAGGGTCATTTTGCGAAACGCCCTCTTCCTTGAGATCGTCAATGGCATGCTTAGTGGCATCTGCAGCATCCTGGCTGGCGATGAGCACCCCGTCATACGCAGCTGCCATTTCCTTTGGTAAGATAACATCCGACGATTCCAGTTTCTCGGCTAGTTGCGCTGTCGCCGTGTCAGTGGCGGCCAGTGCCACTGCAATAGCCGCGTCCTCGATTTTTACCTGTCGAGACCTCCATGTAATAGTTTGAGGAGCATTAGCTGCGCCGCCCTGGCCTTGCTGTGCGTCAGACCCAGTCTGTTTCAACAAGCTGGGGTCTAATTTGTTGATCTGCTCAACCAAAGCATCGTCGGAAGCGGGAAACGCTTTCCTGGCAATGGTAGGTACTGCCAATGTCCGGGGGATCTTGCTCTGATAGGCCGCATACTGGATCGACGGGTCGATGGTCTCGGAGAGAAGATCTTTGAAGGTGTCACCTCTGATAGACGATGAAAGGGCGACGTATATAATGCGTGAGGTGGAGTAGCTCTGCACACAAGGCTTCCAGTCCCGTTTCTCAAACTGAGTTGCTCCTCGGATTAGGGATGCGTAAGCACGAGCCTCTAGTATGTCTACATCGCTAGCACCGCTTGTAGAAGCATCTGAAAGTAGTCCGACAAGTTGTTCGGCAATACGAGCTCCCTTGTCAAGCCTTGATATAATGTGGGTTCGCGTTCGACCGGCGATACCATTTGCATCTGTAGAATGGACAGCCTTGTATCGCATGGCCTGAGCCCAGTCTCGCTCTGCCGTCAAAAGGAGGAGATGAACAAATCTGATGGTTCGCTGTCAGTGCTTTGAAGCTAATGTTGGATTCTTCGCACCAAGTCCTCACCCATGGTTTTCCGCAATTTGGGTAGGGGTAACGTCGCTCTTCTTGGTGAATTTGCCTCTGTTCCTGGTCGAAAGATTCAATTTCTTCCGGCAGTTGTGCAGCTTCTTGGCGAGTTGCCTGTGGTACGTGCTGTAGTCGCCATAGAGCAGAGCCTGGTTTCTTGCAGATACGACGAAGTTGGTGATATCCATGACGCGAATATTCAGGCCGTGTGTTATGTCATGAGTGGTGAGTTATTGTTCCCCTGTGGAAGAAGTCGGAGGCGGCTGTGGTATTAATTTGGTGGTTATACTCTCTACCTACTTACTGGAGATGGCGGACGTGGTGAATGTCCAGGATGGTGGGGTCTAAGTAACTTTACGGATGCAATATCGTCACTTCATGCATCAATCGGCCTTCTCGAAATTCAGATGTGGGGTCCCCGAGGCACTTAGCTGCAACTACTTCTTACTGCAGTTATTGTGGCTATATACATATGCATATGTGGTTATTAGAACATGGCTGGTAGCTGTATGATAGGCTAGTCTAGCCCTCTTATGCAATCTTCCAGTGACGCAGATTGTGAGCTCTAGCAAACCGCCGCTGTCTTTTTTTTTTTTTTTTCTTCAACTGGATTCGGAAAACATACGATTTCCCTGAACCACTACCTATACACCTCGCACCTAAATCGACCTTGACCTCGGCATTCAGGGACACGGTCGGCGCCTTCGGAGGTTCATTCTCTATGTATCTTTCGTCGCGAAGCTTCCCATTCTCGATTTGTTGCCTTTCGTAAGGTACACGACTCCTCGATTTCTAGATGCTTATAAGAACCTCTCAACTGACTCCGACTAGTAACTGTTAAGGATGCCTTAGAATAATATCGGGAAGACTTCAACCACGCCGCTTTGCGATTTTTAAACATTTATACAGTGGTGTTTGGGCGCTTGAAATACCTCGAGCTTCTCCCAATGCTGGAGAAGACGGCTGCTAGCTTGGAACCATGCGGCCTTCAACGAGTCCTTCCATGCGCCAACAAGCCCTTCCGGAGCAGACGACAGCTTCATACAGCTTTCTGGCAACATGGCGCTGCTGACGTTGAGCTGAGCGGGGCATGGCAAGCTCTGATGCACGGTACATGTGGTTTCAACGTGGAGTCTACGACTGTCGCTGAGGAGTCTAGAAGCCCTGCCTTGACCGCGTCTACCTTCCTTCTCGATTTTCTGTACCCGCCTGGAGCTGTCTCCCTTATGCGCCGTCTAAACCGTATCCCTACCGAGCGTCTAGATAATATCCGGTCTTCAGGTAGTCTGAGGAGGCTTGCGCCTCGTCTTTATACCTCGTCCGCTTCGCTCTCGCGAGCCGCCGGATCTGATCCGAAACCACGGTTTGCCGGAGGCAGCGTTAAATTGGAAGACTCCACAGAGCCTCTGAAGCAAGCAACCGAGCTGAGACGACACACAGAGGAAGCAACCCAACATGTTCAAGACAAGGCGGTGACTGATTTTAACGGTTTAAACGATGTAGACGAGAATGTCAACCATGTTGACGCCCTCGACGAACTTTTAACCAGTAGCAATCCCGAAGTTGCCGACCAAATCTGGTATCATTACAAAGCTCTTGATCCTCAGTCCGGAGACATCTATCTCGGTCAAGTGTTAGTCTTCCTCTCCAAAACGGGCAGACTGTCAGATTCTTGGAAGATATCAGAGCTTTTCCATAGACTCGACCCAAGGCGATGGGATAGCTATACTTTCGTTGCCGGCGTTAGAGCTGAGGTTAACCTGCAAAATAACGCCCAAGCTCTCGAAATATTTGTCAGGGGCTTGGCTCACGATGCTCTTGACCTGATGGCACTAGTTGAGGCACTGGATTTGCTGCTTTCACAAGCTCTACGTTCTGAAACCCAGGAATTTTTAAGCGACCTATGGAAGCATTATCCTGGAATGGCTGCGCGTTGGGGTTTCGAAGATTTCGAAGGCATCACCTCGCACCTAAAGCATGTCGCTTCCGTGCCCGGCCTCGTCGAAAAGGCCATCAATTTCAAAGAATCAGGACTGGGACGTCTAGTAGGCGCGGACACCGGCGGGATTGATCAAGACGCTTTGCAGGTTCTACAGAAAATCCTTGTCCGAAGAGCTCTTGTTGTCTGCACTGATGCGCAAGCGATACCGTTGCTCGACCTTACGAAAGATCCTATGGCTTTTGAGGAATTTCTTCGGCAGGCCACTCCGAAGAGGCGATATCGACTTGCCACGGAGGTGTACAACGTTTACCGCGAACTTCCTGGCAGTCAGCCAAGCCGCCATGTTCTCTATGAAGTGTTTAGATGCTACACCACTATGAACGCCCATACACCGACAAAGCTGGTCGGCCTGGAGCTTCTTTGGGGCGATTGGCATAAGTTTCATACTACTCCTTCCTATCGAGCGTACCAGAAATATCTAGCTTTCTATGCGTCACTGGGAGATAAGGAGAGGGTCCACACGCTCTGGAAAGAATTTGTCGATATGTACGCCGACCAAAACGTCATCCAGGGCGATGACACCTTCGCTCACCTTCTTCAAGTGCACGCAGTACTAGGTGAAGTGGAAGAGGTCCAACGCATCTTCAATGACATCTCGGACCGGTTTGGCCTGAAACCCAATGCACACTGTTGGAATATTCTCCTCAACGCTTATGCCAAAGTCGACGACTATGATGGCGCCATTCAAACCTTTGATAGGTTCGCTGCTGTAGGAAAGCCCGATAAATATACATATGGAACCATTATGCAAATGGCCGGCTCTAGAGGAGACCTGGGTTTTACTGTCGACCTGTATGGCCGAGCACGTAGGGCAGGTATACTGGCCAACGACGCAATACTCAGCGCCCTGGTAGACGCTTACTCCCAGAACGATCTCTCCAAGGAAGCCGAAGACGTCTGCGTCCGAGCCGCACAAAAGGGGATCACCGTGACAAGACTATGGAATAAGCTGCTTCATTACCATGCCCTTCGTCGAGATCTGCCCGCCGTCAATAAGATTCTCAATTCGATGGCCGAGAAGGGGATCACTTACAATCAGTTTACTTATGAGCAGCTTTTGCTGGCTCTTACACTTTGTCGGCAGTCTCAACACGCGCTTCATCTTCTTTCGGTAGCGCTGAAGGACAAGGTTTTCCCGGTGACGACCCGGCACTTTTATATCGTCATGGGTGCCCTACTCAAGACCGGGGAACCCCAGCCAGTCCTGAGCCTGCACAGAATGATGAGAGAGCATGGTGTTCCGACTTCATCCGGGATTATCTTCCGCTTGGTTCAAGCCCTCGTGCAGTTCAGGAAATTCCCCGCCAAGCGGCGTATGCGCGAGACGGCTACGCACTGGCTTGGAGATGCCCTTCGTTCATTTTACCAGGTTTATGGCTTCAGGTTTCCGGACGCTTTGGAGGTTAGGCGACCTGGAAATACACGGCGACCACAGTCAAACGAACGCGAGCTACTAAAGAGCGGCTCCGAGCCATTCCACTTCGGCACAATGATCTACATGTTCGTCGAATTGAAAGATATTGTCAGTGCCAAAGAACTTGTCGACCTTTATCGGTACGTCTTTCAGGGCGAGCATGAGGAGGTACTACCAGTTTTGATGCTCAATTCCGTCATGCTGGCGGATCTGCGAGAGGATCGGTATGATCGTGTCAAGAAAACGTGGCGCGTACTCTTTGACGCTGCGAAGAAGGCGACGCGGTCAGAAGATTTCAACGAGGACTTGCCACACACTCCCAAGGTTTCCCCCAAGTACCGGTATGTGCTTTCAGGCGGTTTGAAGATCATGCAGGAAGTATTCTTCAACGAGAAAGATGCCACTGGTCTCCAAGACCTTGTCGAAGAAGTGCGTAGCGAGGGCTTCGAGCTCGACAGCAAGAACTGGAATTATTACGTTCAGCTCATGGTCCAGTTGAAGCAGTACAAAGAGGCTTTCAAGGCATGTGAGGAGTTCCTCATGCCAAACTGGACGGGATGGTTTATTGCCCGTGTGCGGGAGAATATGAAGAATCAGCTGCCTCTAGATATCCGGCGGAAGGGGACATCTCCTCGATATCTGCGGCCGATAGCAACGACGCTTTACCATCTTGCCAAGGGCTACATGGAGCTGGATCGGATGAGCCCATGGTCAGACGAAGCTGGAAGGACGCTCCGAGAGATCGATGAAGAATGCCTCCAGGCCGTCAGAGCCATCAAGTCCATGCACAGGGTGCATTCAGACATCGAGTATGATATCTTTGGGGACGCCGAAAATCCATATTGGATGGACGGGGAAGGCGGCGAAAGGTACGAGGAAGGCGATGGGGAGAACGAGCCGCAACGTGGTGCGTAGACTTGTGCATGATCTCGTCTACCTATTCTGTAAATTACTAGAGGCATGTGTATCTGTACAAGACCAGACTAGGCATCGGTGCCTGTCTATACGAAATAGTCACCGATCTTACCACGGTATGCTGTACTTCTCTTTCCACTCAACTTCAGCCTCCTTTTGATATTAACATATACCACAATGGGGGTATCCTCACTATCCCCCCGAAACCCTGGGACATAACCCTAATCCTAACCGCAGACCTTAACCTTAACCAAGTCGTGCTGGATCATGGATTGAGTTCGAATATACACACCAGTCAACAGGTGAAGCCCCGTAATTCTCGACTCATCCCCGACTATCGGGGCGTGACTCATATCCGACTTCCACCGCCCATGAATCCTGATCATTAACCCTCATCGAAGTCCAGTCTAGGCGATCCTCCTCCCGTGAGAGGTCTTAACTGGCAGACCCCGAGTGCTCGAAATCTTTCCTCTGCCTACTCTCTACCCCAGGCATGGTTTAGGTGCGTAGTTCCAGTTCGGACAAGACCATGTGGATACTTGCCCCGGTGCGCCCTACTGTCAAGCGTCGAGGCTATCCCCGTACGTATATTATATATATATACCCCCTAACCAGGCCGGCTTATCAAGTAATCTCTGACTATTATACTTACTGGTGGTGGTGCATGGAGATCTCTACTATCAATAGGTGGATATCGGCAGTAAGAGCTGGTCAATAATACGCGGGATTTCAACCCGCTAAACGGCCACTACGTCCATAACCAACGGACTCGCCTCATCCCAGCGGGCCCCGTTCCTCATCAAGAGGCCACCGCCGCCGCTCAAACCCACCCTCTCAGGCTCGCACCGCAAGTACACCAAATGGTGACCGTTCCATCATCATCACAACCACCACAGCCAGCCGCCCCCGCAGACGGACTTAGGGGTACCGGTACGGCCCACCTGCTGGCCCCAGGCTTCGCGCTCTCCCACTGCGAGCCCGCTGACATCCCGGGCCTGGTTGACGTCTACATCAGCGGCTTCCAAGGCGGCAACTACGTGTACTGGAGGACGCCGACACCGACAATGCGTGCGTGGAACGGGGAGCGCTTCGCGCGGCGGTTCGCGGACCCCGCCAAGGCGCAGTTCAAGGTCGTTGACGAGGAGACCGGGAGACTCGTCCCGCGCTCGAGGTAGGTCCTGCCGAAGGGCGTGAGGGGTGTGGGGATGAGGGTCGAGAGAGTAGGGGTGAGAGTACAGAAGAGTGGCCCCGGGGCATGGGAATGGGCAGGAGGAGGAGGAGGGAAAGAAGGACCAGGTAATTACCGCTAGTGAAGGGCAGACCGAGAAGAAGAAGAGGACCGGCGACGAGCATCCGGATGTCCCCGAGGGTATGGATGTCGAGTTCTACCGCGAGTTCTTCGACGGCGTGACCCGTGCGGGCGAGAAACGTGGCGCGAGCGAAAAGTTAGGTGCGTGTTATCCACCCCCTTTTCCCGTCAGCCTCCTGTCATCGAGAAACCACTCCTCCAGCTACCCAACACCCCTGAATCCACCCTGCTGAGCCCGGGCGGGTGCCCTTGAGGTGGGGTTCAGGATTAATAGACAAGTGATGTAAAGAGGTTTGTGTGATTCGACATGTGCGGGCTGCCCTGAAAACGTGAATATATGTGTGGAATGGGATGAAGGTGAGGTGTCCCACAGTGACTCGATGAGTGATCCTATTCGGAAAATTGAGCAAGTATATATACCGCTTTGCTGGCGGCACACGAGGCGGCTGAGAGTCTACAATAAATTCTAACGAGCACCCATCTACCAACACAACCTACCGACTACTTTGCGCATACCAATATACTCCTTCCCAGCTATGGCTACGCCTAGTTCACCCTCAGCAGAGCAGCAACCCAGTCACACAAACAATGATCCCGGTGCCGACAAGGCGCAGCAGTAGTGCCAGACAACCGATACCCCTTCGGCCAGCAGCCGGGTTCACCTGAGAGGAGGATGTCTATCAGAAAGCGTAGATCAGGATTTTGTTTACTATTTGGGCACCAGTGCACCGCGTCCAGCGCCTCCCGTCGTCCGTCCGACGAGGGCCGTGTTCCCGCCTTCGTACCGTCGGCGTGAGAAGGCTAATCCTCCCCCCCTTATCGAGCGCGAAGTGGGCCGCCGTCATACAAGAGCACGCGGTGAGTAGTGGGGTGTCAATTCCTTCCTGATAACCCCCTTTGGTGTAGCTAATGTATTTTCACATATATCGCGAGTTGGATGTGAAGTTTTCGGTTACGGCTGGTGGGGACGAATGAGTCTGAGACGTGGGTTTCTACGACGCTGGGGGTTCTCAGGCCCTTTGCGGGGGGGATAGATAGTCCATGTATAGGAGGGGCGTTTGGTGGTATCGGCTTTTGATGTAGCGTCTCTACCTCTTGACATTGCTTAATGTTCATGTCACCATTGCTTCGACTCATAGTCATTGGTATCCAACCGCGTGCCCCTAGATCATCAGGGGCCGAGAACGGGTTACATCCCCTATCTAGATGAGCTAACCATTAATATTGCTTCCTATCAGAAAACATCGACGTAGTTAAAGGGGCTATGAAGGCTTAATTTAAGGGACCGGTATAGAGCCCCGCGGAAGATACTCCGGGGCTGTCGGGGGTAACGGAGGATCTGACTCTCCCAGTCTGCTCAGCTTCTTGTCACATGCAGGTACTGCGTTGTGGGAGGGCAGTCGCTACAAGGAAACTGCTCGCCCCTCCAACCGGATGACCTTGTCCCTGACACGATAGCTTGACCCTCATGTCGGCATGCCACGACAAGGTGATTCAGAACCCGGCGATCTTTCTCAACGTCTTGCGTCTGTATCAAGTCTGATTTACTATCTCCCGCAAAAGCGATTTTCTCCCAGATTTGCAGGCCAACTTCATCCCAGATCTTTGGACCCGTCGGTGCAACGGAGGCTTCGCGCGCGTACCTGATGAGCTGCCTCAACCTCCTCCAAAGCTCCGCGAAGTTGTGTAGCACACGGTCTCACGCCGAAGAATAGGCAAGGCGAACCTCGCAAGCCACTCTATCTATCTTGTTCACTTCACAGCACTTCCACGCGAGATAACGCGTTCGCCCGCGTGCGCTCCCACGGATCCTGCCCGGGTCTTCCTACGTAAGACCGGAGGAGACGCGGGTTTCATCCAATAAATACGATTGGCCGGCGCTTACCATCGGCGCGGGCCTGCGTTGGTTGGCACCAGGGCCCCAAAGCTTTGATTTTTTTCGCGCCTACAACGAAGGCGGAGCTCGTGGGAGGGTCACCGACCCAGCGGCACGTGAGTCTGAAACAGTGTGGTTTGGTGTTCGTCCAGCGCGTGCCGTAGTACGGTATCACATGGCGGCGGTGCGGTCGTCCTTGCTCGGCTGTCCACGGTGAAGTGAGACCGGGGAGATTTGGTGCGTCCCCGAGGAGCTTTCCATCGCGAGATGGGCTAGACGGATCTTAGCTGTGGAATACGAGGCATTCTTTTCTTTATTCTCGACGGGTTGTGCGTGTTTACCTCCTCTTCTTCTTCGATGAACCCGGAAGAGATACGTCCGTCGGTTTGTTGCTTAGTTAAAGTAGCACGTCGTGTTCGCTGTACCCAGGGGACCGGGCCTCCTTGACGTACTGGTATTGGTGCGTGGGGCGTAGATCGGGCACCATCTTTGGACATGATTTCGGGATAGTGATCGTCCGAGTCACTTGAGGATGAACGAACTTGAGGAACTAGACTCACCGCTCTCAAAGCTCTTTATCGCGCTAGACTTGCGAGCCAGCACTGGGCGTTAACGGCGTGTTTCAAACCATCCATGATACGTTTCCATCGCCTTGGTAATACAATGCGTGGGGAGAGTTAGCGATACCAGGAAGCTGCAATTGAACCGCAAAACGGTGGATCGAGGTAATGTAGGTTGTCCTGGCCCTTAAGACAACCATTGGTTAGTTGGTAGATCTGAGTTATAGCTCGCAGTGCAACTTCTCTCGAGCGAGGATCCGTTGACCAGTCAAGAAAGTATTACTACACGAGGACGACCTTCGACATAGGGAGATTCTCGAGATGATGCTCATTGTACTGTTACTCCAAGGTATGCGTGCAGGTCTAATTACATTGAGAAAAAACAGGAAGCCATCCCCGAGATGATTAAGACGATCTAGCCGACACGGGAAGGCTGTGAGAAACATTAAGACTGCGGTGACTATACTGTCTGTGTTGGGCAGCAGTAACTCCTAGAGAGATGTAAGGGCCTGGACGCCACTACGTGGCTAGGCCAAACCACAATATCTCGACCTTAAGGAGAGGACTGAGATGTAACCGCCAAAACGGATTGTTTATCGCTATAGTAGCATACGAACTCCTTGAGTACCGCATCAGCCATAGCACGTGTCCTGGAAGAACGCTGACCCACTAAGCCACCAAGGCAATAATATAAGCAAAGTCTACATATGAGTTTCTTCTGGCGTTGCACGCAGCCTCCTATCAGGTCTCAGAGAACACATACCTCATCGTAGGAGATCGAATAGTCAACATTATATTATAGATTCGGCTCATTGCGCCTTGCGAAGCTTTGCTGATGGGGTGCTCTGCCGGCTTTCGGGACCGCGAGAGGCATCTACGTACCGAGTTCACCCGCTGATAGTTCAGCTTTCGGCCCGGATGGCCCCCCCCAACGGATGACCCTGCATGTTACAGAAAGGCGTCCGTCGATTTAGCCCGCGGGAAGGGCACGGCAGTTGGGCTGCCTCTTCTACGTGTATGAAGCCATAGTGTAAGAATATAGACGAGACTGGTGAGCTGGTGCGGATACAGTGATGGTGGAGCATCGAGCGAGGTCCAAAACAGTTCGGCGTCGCTATGGAAAGACGACCACGCGGTCGTGTCTGACGGGTGTGAGACTGTCAATGTCAGATCGGTACGACAGTGGGCTCGGTATGTATGGGCACTGAAGCATGGAGCGCGCGAGTCCGCAGCCGAGCGTACGTATATGGCACACATGGCAGTGCTTTGCATACTCCAAAACCGCTTATAGTCGTTGGAAACAAGGTCCAGGTGAAACAGAAGCCTGAGAGTACGGTGACCCTGAGTCGAAGTATGAGGAGATGAGATGTCCTGGTGACTTCAGCCGAGGATCTTTTCAAGACACGCTGAGAAGTGGGGTTCCAGTACAACGTACGGAACAATATCAGAAGCAAGATTTAGAGTTGCAGTACGTATCATTATCGACGGATACCGACACTAGGCACCGTAGTCCTGGGATCAGATTGCAACACCAAGAATCCCTGGCATGCGTCGCAATGTGTGCATAGCAAGCATGCGGGCTTTTGCGTGGGAGCACAAATGTGCGGTGCAGCGATGTCCCTTGAAGCGTTGAAGTCGCACGGCAGCTGAAACGACGCGGATGTCTTCTTGATCGATCAGCCGCCAGTCCCGCCGGGCCATGGTCGGTACACGGCCGTGGGACGTCAAACCCGACGGTGAGCTCTTGCTCGCATTCTTTGGTACCAGATTGCGAAGCTGAAGCATCAGCAGGCATATGATAGGATGGCGGGTATATGCAGGCGGGTGATGAACAGCGAGCCTTGCCTCTTTCGTCTATGCTGCATGGTAGCAACGGCACCGTCGTGAATATGGACCTCGCCAAGTTGCGCCACCCTGGGGTTAGATAGCTGTTACCTGTATAGATCTTCAGGGCCTCTTCGTTGGGTCTACGGATGATCAGCCCCGGGGTCGGTTGACGATGCCATTCGCAGCGCAAGAAAGATCAACGGGGCTGGCGTGTGTGAAGAAGTACTGTATTCGGTACTATGTAATGAACGCTGTGCCGGAAGCAGTGACAGCTTTGAGATATAATCCAGAGATGAACCGTCCTGATTGAAGAAAAGAGAGGCATCGAGATCTATTTTACCCCTGACTTTAGCACTCCTCTCTATAAGCAAAGGGGATGCGGCGTTGGACGACACTTTAGGTACCTAGGTACCCAGTGGCTGGAGTAGTAGGTACCTTTATGTAGATCCAGGGATGGTCGATTTGAAGATGTCGAGTGTGATAGGCTAGCTGACTGTGTCCTCGATTTCGACTCGAGAGCTTCGAAGGTCCCTGAGGTAATAAAATAATGATATTTAACTATTACCGATAGTAATAATGCTCTGGGGGTTACACTACCCATACGCACATGCTTTACACGTATAAGCAACCATGTGGATGAGTTGCGGGAGATTCACCACCAGTTGGAACGCAAGAGACGCCCCGATCTGGAATAATGTTTGAAGAGGTTCTCAAGAGCGGGTCGCTTTTTAACATGAAACACGGATTTGAAGCGCAGGACTCCACCTTCATAGTTACCCGTCCCAGTCATAATATGGCGTACCAGCCAGCGACCCCTGATGGGTGCCCCCTTGTTCCCGGTCGCGGGGCTTAGCTTTATGAAATTACTGAGTGCGTACCTGCAAGAGGGGGTTGATGCTAAGTTAGGAAAATTCCCGAAACGCGGAATCTACTAAGTACGTCAGCAAGGCCAAGTACTGTACCACTGCCCTATCAGGAAGACAGAGAATAACAGATTGCTGTGACTAACGATAGAAAACTGTGGGATGTGAGTTCTTACGTAATTGCGTGTACGCACCTCTATATGGCGGTGAGCAATGTGATGATGCCGTTCATTTGTATCGCTGGAATTCGCCTGCACCGAACGAGATGAGGTTGGGAAGGCTCTCGCTCTCTTGCTCCGAGGTGAGAGCCCCCTTGGATAAAGCCACAGATCATATAGGTTAAGTTATTAGTGTTTTGCAGCGCCGATCTCCTGGGCCCAGACCCAGGCGGATCGAATTATAGGGAGTACGGCTTACACACCATCGAGACCGAGTCATGCAGGTACAGTAGTATACAAGGTAGTATATCGAGGGGCTCCGTACTCAATTTTAACTCAATGGACGTTACTCCTGGCATCGGGGAATGCGCTTCGTTGGAACCGTGTTGGCCCTAAGTTCTAATAACTGAAATCTCGCCTTCTGCTCAGCCTTGGTGTGGGGAAATTTCCCATTCTTTACTCAGATAATCTCGCATTGACTGGGAAAGTTTCATGACGAGTAGGACCTACCGCTTTCTGGCAGCTCGGGGAGGGCGGGTTACATTCGGTTAGCAGTACCTACCTACATAGGAACGCAGGGTATGTAACTGATCGCCCTTCGAAGGGACTTCCAGTCGGCAGTCAGATAGACACGTATACTGGGACTTTCCTCTTCGGGATTTTGGTCTTCTGCTGGCCAAATGAGACGGATGCACCGTGCTGTAATTATACCTAGATTCTTTCATCCTAAGAAAAGTTTGGGCTTACTAGGTAGCAGGTAGATTATCCTATCGAGGAATGGTTGGGTTACGTGTGTATGTCAAACTTAACCTTAGCCGTTCTGGTCATATCCTCTGCTGATGTATCTATCTATCTGTGTTTGCACTTGCCAACATTGTATTGTCCACAACATCATGCAGACAAGCTCAAGCATTAATGGGATTATAGTAAACAAACAAGTTTATTATCTAGGCGGTTAGTTTACTGTTTAATGACTCGCGCGGATAAGTAAGGTAGGCTGATGAGCTTAAGGGGTTAAAGGTCGATAATGCGCAAATAGGCTACATGCTGCATTCACTTCCAAACTGGCTGCAATATACCGACATGTAGTGCATGCATCCGGTCTCTCGAGACAGGATAGTATCATTTAGTGGTGGACGCGGCGTTGAATCTTTCGGTGAACCTGCATCACTTGGCCATATCTGGGCGCATTAGTTAGCGTTAAGGGTTCCTGGAAGAATTGAAAGGGTTCACCAGCCTAATGAATCAGCCATACAAATGTACAATGTGTGTAGATACTCGGCGTCTACGTAGCAATGAATTGACATAAAAGGTACCTGAACAAAATATCTGGCTGCATATGTACCGTAATTATGCCCCCTTTCCAGACATACAGAGGATTCAGTGGCTTGTCATAATTGCAATCATTCCAAACTGCCATGCATTCACCCGAGAGATCCATTCACTACCAGCATAGTACCTAGTTAATTGTACACATAACCCGAGGAAAGGTCTGGGTTGCTGTGTGTTATGTTACCTAGTATCATTTACTGCTTGAGCATCTGTCTCAGCGATCATTGATTTCCGTTGTTTGCCTGTTCTGGTCTCGCATCGTTCACTGTTTTTTGTTTTATTTCATACATTTCATCCACTTCATTTTTGCTTTTCTACTCTTCCGTTACTGTCTATCAGCGCCCTGGCCTGGCGCCTCTCTTTCTCCCCCCTAGCCCTATTCCCAGGGTGAGCGAACCAGACCGCCAGCTTAGGCGGGATTAGTCTTGTCACTAGGTATTCCACAGATACAACACTAAAGCGGGTTACCATCGATCCCACTCATTCGCTTAACGGGCTCTGGTTATGTGCTTAACGTTACCAGCACCACCAACCAGCCACTACAACTCCCACCACTACGGCCACGGCCACAGCCAAGTCGGTATCAAGATATCAATCTTTGCGAGCCTCCGCGCCTTAACAGCAATCTTTTGAGCCATCAAATATTCTGCAATTGCTACCCCCAAACGAAGCGAACCGAGACAATAGCCGATACGGCCCCCTGCCCTTGAGAAACTACATTTGACCTTACGAATACCGGCGTCCCCGCCCGGTGTGCTATCTACTTTAGACCTGTTTCGAGTTATTAACGCGGACGCTTGTTCTGTGGCTTCGTTATTTCCAGCCCGACCATCGCTGCGCGCGCCCTCTGTTTGGTGAATTTCCCGGGTCGTCCATGTTACTGCGGTAATAGTACTTCGAACGAATCCCATGACGCTGCGAGTCGACTGCCCCTTCTCGCCCTGATACCTTGGTCGCCGGGATCTGACATCGGTCTGCTGGTTCTGGTGACTTGCTCCGACTGCAAACTATACGTTAGCCATAATCTCCGGCTTTTCTTTTGAGTCAGGAAATCAGTAACCATGGATGAATATCTGGAGACTCCCATGGACAGTGAGGATGTGTTCCCCTGCAAAGGCTGCGGAGAAGTAAGTCTAGCGGGCGATATTTCAGGCTCCTTCACGAGTACTGTGATCACTAATATCGAGGGGTTCAGATCCTAGAGGAAGGCAAAGCCTTCGAGCTCGGTAAGTGTACCCTCGGTTTCTGGGCTCGGCTCTCCGGCCTGTTTTCTAAGCATCTTGCGTTCTGTGTCCTGCGGTGCCTTGCTTGCTACTCGCCTTAAATCAGCCCTTTTTCATGACTCGCAAGCTCTGATCTACTCTATCTAACATGGACATAGCGGGTAATCGTTGGCACCTGAACTGCTTCCGCTGCAACACCTGCGGAACCCTCCTCGACTCTGATGCGAACCTCCTACTCCTGGGCGATGGCTCTCTTATCTGCAACAACTGCACGTACAGTTGCAGCGCTTGTGGTGACAAGATCGAGGATCTGGCCATTCTCACGGGGGACCAGGCCTTCTGTGCTACGTGTTTCCGGTGTCGGAACTGTAAGAGGAAGATCGAGAATCTACGATATGCGAGGACGTCACAAGGTATTTTCTGCATGAGCTGCCATGAATCTCTCATGGCAAGGCGGCGGAAGAAGTCCAAAGCAGCGGCTCAGGCCAAGGCACGTGAAAAGGAGAATTCTCCCATGCTGGTAGACAAGTCCCTCCCGGCGCTTCCCCCGAATGCGATACCACCGAATGCTTTCTCGAACGACCGAGTTGATCCAGAATCGGATACTCCTACTGAGCTCTCACCCAGGCCCCGACCGCAATATACTCGGAAAGATTCGTCTTCAAGAAGTAGCTCGAGGGCTCCGAGGTCGCCGGAACGACACCCGGATGCTGCTGCTAGGGAGGCCAACCTGCCGCTCCCTTCTACCACTTATCGTAAAAACCGGAGCTCGGCAATTTTTTCCAGCGCCGATGCCAACGGCAGCAATAGCAACAATACGGACGATAGCTTTTTTATCCCGGTTGCGTTGGATCCCAGCCCGGCACCTTCTGTGACGTCGAGGTCAACGACCGAAGCCCTCGCCGAAAGTAAGAAACCCAGAGAAAAGGACTACTTCAGTCTTTCTAGGCCCACGGCTACATCAGAAAGGACAGAAAAGAAAGCTGATTCGCAAACATCCACCCCACACATCGCTTTTCAGGAGAAGGGACGGCAGCCCTCCTCTGATTACGAAACTCCTTCGCCTCCCAAAGAGCTAGGCAGGAAACTGTCCAAGTCGTCCAGAACCGAGAAAAATAATTCCTCGAGTGCGTCGCCTATAGCCAGCGAGGACAAATCCCAGAAGATGGCCAACAGCAAATCTGCGGCGAGCGACGACTTCAAGCTACAGGAAGCACCAAAAAGCAAGAAAATGTCAAACTCACGAAACAACCCACAGCCAACCTCTCTGCAGGAGCCTATCACTATCAAGAGTAACAGTCACAAAGACAAAGACGGGCAGTCGGGGTCCTCCACCGAGGGAGCCCAGCATTTGCAGACTAGGGACTTCATGAGTACTCCACGGAGCTCACTGGACTCTCGCCTTAAAGAAGACGAAGAGGTTGGATCCAGCAATTCTTTGGGTAAACAATCTAACAATCATGCGAAAACAATTCCCAGAAAAGAAGTTGCCAATACTACTACAGCTCGACCTGGTGAGTACATGGTCCTAGTTGTATCACTTCACCACTTCACTAACATTCATCTGCAGCCAACAATAGATCCATGTCCGCATCGTCAAGATCCCACGTCGGAGATGAACAGCCCCCAGCTCTGCCACCCCGAGCTAGTACAACTGGAAACAAACCCAATGAAGCGTATATGTCCCCCAGGGCACCACCAGCTCCGCCTACGCATGCTGCAGGCAAAGAGTCAGTGAGCTCGGCACCAGAACAGCACGAAGCGAAGACATCCCCGAAATTGCCCAGGTGGAGTGCTGGTGGTGATTTCAGCATGGATGAGGATATGGCTCGCATTCTGGGGACCGATGAAGGTTCATCCTCCATCCTCCGACGGGTGTCTAACGCGGTGCGCCACGGGCGGACTAATAGTACAGACTCGAGCGGCATCGCTCCTCGCGCTGGACATGCCCGTAGTGCGAGCGAGACCACACGCGCAACCACATCTCCCCATTGGCCAAAAACCCCGACCGTAGAAGATACTATTAATGGTCTAGGCCGTGACATCACAAGCCCTATTTCAATAGCCGCCGGCGATGACCCTGCTCTCCTAAAGCAGCGTCTTCGAAGCTCTGAGCAGAGGGTCGCGGAGCTGGAACGTCAGTTCACGACCGAAAAGGATCTCCAGAATCTTAGCGAAAGACTAGAAGAGAAGCGGAAGACAGTTTCGGTGCTCGATACGCAGACGGAAATTATGATTCGCCAACTGGAAGTGTTGGCTGGCTATGTCGAGAGGGCCAAAGAGACGAAGCAGCCGATCGATCCGCGGGAGCTCGAGGAATCGTCCATTCGGGACTTCGTCCAAAAGCTCGACAAGTTGAAGCAGTCCATGACCGCAGCCCTGGAGCAGCTGCACACCGAGAGAGACGAAGTAGTGGAGGAGAGAAACCGGGCAATTGCTGACAGAGACCGCGCCCGCATAGAGTTCGAACAACTGGTCTCTAAGAACGCACAGTTGGCGGACTTGAACAATGATCTAACTCACCAGATCCAGGAGAGATTCAAGAACAACTCCGATGGACGTTCTCACGTGAACGGGCTCGGAATCTCTCAACAGCATAAGGGGGCGTCGAACAACTCCGTGAGCTTTGATAATTCTAGCATCCATACTGGGACTACGATGGTCGCCCACGAGCATGAGGAGCCTATACTGGAAGCTGGACCCACTGTCGTGAAGATAGGAAAAGGTCAGGTCAAGAAGTTCAACTGGAAGAAGGGTTCGAAGGCCATGGCCCAGAAGATTGGGCAGGGGGTGAACAGAACAGTCGTAGCATTCCAGCAGCCGGACCGTGAACGCCACAACCAACTGGGTACGGTTGGTGAGAACATCGGCCTACCTTACAATATGACCGTGGTGCCTGTCGAGTCTCCCACAATCCAGCCGGCCAATGGCCAAGCCCGCCATGCGAAAGACGATACTCGGCAGGGCTTCTTTGGTTTCAAGAAAGCAAGCACGATGCCAAATAAGCCAACCGCACCGAATGTGCCAGCACCTAGCGTTGCAGAACCACCGAGTGTGCTTTTTGGATCTGAACTGGCAGAACGAGCCGACTATGAACGCCGTCAGATACCATGTGTTGTTACGCGTTGCATCGAAGAAGTCGAACTCCGAGGAATGGATATGGAGGGGATCTATAGGAAGACGGGCGGAAACGCTCAGACCAAGCAGATCCAGGAAGGATTCGACAAGAATGATAACTTCGATATCTCGGATCCGGATCTCGATATTACAGCGGTGACAAGCGTCCTCAAGCAGTATTTGAGGAAGCTACCCACGCCGTTACTGACGTACGACATCTATGATCGGGTCCTGGAAACCAATAGTGAGTTATTGCCAACCCATCAGATTAATTTTCTACTAACCGCCGTATAGCAATGCAAAACGACGCTGACAAGTGCGCACACCTCCAAAACGTGTTCAACCAGCTCCCTCAACAGCACAAAGATTGTCTTGAGTTTCTGATGTTCCATCTTTCGAGGGTTGCCGGTCGAGAACGCGAGAACCTCGTAAGTATTGCTTCTTCCTCACACTGGGCACGGGACTCAACTAACTATCAACCCTAGATGACTCCAAAGAACCTGGCTGTCGTGTTCGCACCAACTATAATGAGGGATATGAATATCGAGCGAGAGATGACTGACATGCATGCCAAGAATCTGGTGGTGCAGTTCATCATCGAGAATACCCACAACATCTTCACATAGGCCCCGCGGACACGTGTGACCTTCGGAATCACCCTTTACCACCCGGTACGCATTCCGGACCTCGGCTAAGGGTGGCTCTGAACGTCTAACTGGACAGCCTGAGAAAAGCAGGCAGGTCGGGAAATAGACAGCATTATCGGACAACGTGTTGGTCGCCTTCCAGGCTGGCATCCTTGGCTGTGACGACCTCGGAGGAAAGCCTATTTCGGACGAGCGTTGGATTTGATTCAAAGCGTTCTATTCACGAAGCGGCCCAAGGGGGCGGGATTCTTTCTTGTCTTGATGACGTTAGGAAACTTTTAATGATATCGGCTGCATGGCGGTGTTGTTTGATTCGCCTCCGTTTCTTTTCCATCATCCTGGAGACTCGCCGAGAGGAAAGGGGGGGCGTTCAAAGCCGGAGTTCAACTGAAAAAGGAAAAGATGATTGATTGCCTGACACATGTACCAGGAAAGCTTTATTCTTTCTCATTTTGCGTGTTTTCTTCTCCCTTTCATGACTGAAGGGCAAATTAGCATAGCCGGCGACTTTTCAGACAGACTGTTTGCTTATGTACTGCGCTTGCTTTTCTTCTTCTTTTCTTTCAATGATTTCGGAGAGCCGCGGATAGAGAGGAGGCAAGAAGAGCTGTTGCGACTGGCTGCGATGAGTACGATAACGCGATGAAGTGGCAGGCGGAATAAACCGCCTAGTTGGGTGCCTACCCACCCACCTGACATAGATGGACTGGATGGAACAGAGATCTTTTCCCCCTGCCGCAATCGGAGGCTTTCGAGAAAATCTTGCGGCGGTGACTGTTGTCAACGCCGTTGACTCCGTAACGGGTGTGTGCGTGTAAGTTGAGCTGGCCAGTTGGTCCTGCTTGAGTAGTGGCGCTGTGTTTCTGCAATGCGACGCCCCCTGGATTAGTTGGAAGAAATGGTGGTATGCATGTCCGCCAGGTCCACGCCGATAGCTGCTGATTTTCTCCGTTATACGGATGGAGGCGGGATCTGTGACGTACCTATCTATGATCTTCCGAACACCTCTTTTCGTGCTATACCAGGCGTCCCGACGACCGAAGGATACGTACGGATTTGGCGCGTGTAATACTGATGATCGTGTTGGGATCTCTTGGTGGCTTACCTCTTCCGAGACTTGGCAAGTGCCGGCCACCTTACCTTGCCTGCCTACCGAAAGAGACGGCCAGGGACGGCGAGGTCGTTATTATAACTTATCGAGAGCGCGACCCCTTCTACCGTTCCACGCAAAAATCAACTCGAAACACATGGCTACCGGACACCGCGAGACTTGGTTTAACGAATTCTTTTGAATCCCAGCTAACTAACTAGCTATAAGTAATTCGGCTCTTCCACGAGACGGACGACCTTCCTATGACCGACAATAGACATGACATGTTGGTTGTCTTTAATAAGCCTCCAATCAGAGCAGAGGTAGGGTGAACGGAAAATGCGAGTCCCCATTACCGCAATCCCCAGTTCGCGTTGCTCCTCGTCATCGGGTTAGATGAACTAGGAAGGGAAAACGGTAGTTGTTGTTGTTTTTTACATCTTAGTATACACAGTCGTTGTTGAGACGACCAACTCAGAACGCGACAACAACGCCGTTAAAACGCCTTTGAAGTCAAATATCCGAGTTCCGGTAGGTAAGTTTAATCGAAGCACGACAAGCGGATGATCGAACCTACTAACGTAACTCCCTTCAGCGCAGGGCCGCGCGCAGGCCCCTCTCGAGGAGCACGCCGCCGGCGCCGGTGGCGAGCACGATCCAGGCCCAGCTGTTGGAGGCCTCGCGCGGCGAGGGCCAGAAGCTGTTCTTCTCGCGGCGGTACTCGTGCAGCTGCTGGAGCTTGAGCGGGTTCTCCTTGGCATAGCGCTTCTCCTGGCTCTCCTCGTTCTCCTTGTCGCCGCCGACGAAGCGCAGGAAGGCGTAGTTGGCGAGCGGGCCGAGCGCGGCCAGCGGGTGCAGGAGGCCGGCGCCGAGCAGGAGGACGGGGAACGAGAAGTGTACGAGCGCGTCGCCGAGGTAGCTGGATGGCAGTCAGTATATGCTTGAGCTTGCGGTGTTGTTGTGTGCTGGTGCGGCGGACAGAAGACGTGACGCCTTATCTAGATAAAAGGGGGATGAGATCGAGAGTACTTACTTGGGATGTCTAACGATGCTCCACACGCCCTCGCGGTTAAGTTCGCCGTTGTTCTTCTGCTTGTGCGCCTCGAGCTGGGCGTCTGCGAGGACCTCCATGGCGAAACCAGTGGTAAAGAGGAAGACGGCGAGGCTGTGGACCAGGGAGGAGACGCTCGAGGAGGGGAGGGCGGGCGAGACGCTGGCGCTCGCGGCGGCGCCGGCACGGAACGGCAGCGTGAAAGGTAGAGCGATCAGGGTCTGCACGACGGCCTCGGGCAGGTACGAGGTGAAGAAGGCCTTGTTCCAGAACTGCGGATCCTTCTTGTCCTGGGCGTATCGCGGGTCGTCGGCGCCACGCTTAATGCCGCGGCTGGCAATGCGGTAGAAGAGCCGCACGCCCCAGGCGGAGACACCGGTGAGCAGGATCTTCTCCGGGTAAGCGAGCGTCGACCAGGCCTGCGAGAGCGAGAGGCCGTCGTACACCACACGGGTGCCCACGGCACTCCACCAGGCGTTCACGACCGGGGCGGAGGGCCATAGCCAGTCTTTGCCCTCGGCTCTGTCGGCGTAGCGCGCGATTCCGTATGTGATGGTGGAGAGACCGGCGTGCAAGCCGAACGAAGGGAGGATGGCGGACTGCAGCAAGCCAACGGCGGTGGCATTGACTGGGTTGATGGGATTGTTGGGACGAGAGGAGAAGTGCGATCCGAATCTGTCCTGCTCGGCTCCAGACGCGCGGGGGAGCCTCTCTGAGACCTCGCTCGCGGCGGCAGGGCCCTTTCCGCCACCGAACCAGCCCCCAAATCTGTCCTGTTCCGCCCCTGACGCCTGAGGCAGCTTCTCAGAGATTCTCTGCGCCGCGGCGGTGCCCTTGTCACCGCCAAACCAACCCCCATATCGATCTTGTTCTGCCCCCGATGACTGAGGCAGCTTCTCAGAGATTCTCTGCGCCGCGGCGGCGCCCTTGTCACCGCCAAACCAACCCCCATAGCGGTCTTGTTCTGCTCCTGACGTCTGGGGCAACTTCTCCGAGATGCTGCGGGCGGTGGCAGGACCCTTGTCACCGCCGAACCAGCCTCCGTATCGGTCCTGCTCCGCGCCGGAGCCCTGGGGCATATGCGAACGTGGCAGGTGAGAGTCATTATTTGCTGGATGTGACGGGCCTCCCAGGTGGGAGCCCAGACGGTCCTGTTCGGCCATCGCGACGACTATATTGCTATACTCGGCTCAGTAGCAGAATAACAAGACCAGACTCGTATTTCTTTCTTAATTCTAGGGAATGTGAAAGAAAAGCTCACAGCCTCCTACGAGGGACGAATGGGAGCTTATTTATAATTTGCTAAGACGTATTATGTACGCAATTCAATGCCAGGGCAGCTCGTGTATGTATGTATGTATGTGGTGAAGCTCCCCCTCTACCTATGACGTCGTCAATATATCATACGTCAGGTTCCGCACGCCGTGGATCCTTCCTCGAACAGGAACCCCGTTTGTGTATGTACCGCAGAAACCGGAAGCAATAACAAGAAAAGCCGCCCGGGCAGCTTGTGCGTTTTCTTTTGATGATAAATTCCAACGTAAAATCAGTCTCACCTCGCTCTTAAATCCGAGTTAGTATTCTGACTGACTCGACTTGAACCGAGTTACCTATCATTTTAGAGGTAGGTCGCCCACCTAGTATGTATTGATGAGCTCAATCACCGTTCATGTCGTATCATAAGCAAATTGCGCGGAAGAAGCTTGAGCTTTAGTTACATTCTTAAATACCTATGTAGAAGCTTAATATTGCCCTCTTCATGAGGCTCTTCTGGTAGTTTCGACTCGGCCGCTTTCTGCGATTGGCACCTTTCCGCCTCCCTACACCGAAGTTAGAGACTCTTTAGGGGGTTCCTCTCTGTACCGCAACTGCGACTTTGATCGTTATTAGATCTGCCATGCCGAGTGCTCGGTCCCTGGAGGTGCTCCCTTGTCGCGTCGACGCAGCACAAACTGCTGGCACGCCGTGCCTATCCCAAATAAAGGGGTGCGCAATCCCCCAGCGAACCAAGGAGAGTGCGTAGTTTTGCAGCAGACAACCACCGCATTCGCTGCCGGGAGATGACGAACTGTTCGGCCACTGTAATCTCGTCTCTTGTCCTCGTCATGAGCTCACTTCGCGTCACCAACCATCCTTTTCACTTTCTCGAGCAGCAACCCGCTCTCCCGCCCTAACTTGCGCTTGCCATCACGGCCGGGGGTCCTCGCCTTGACCAGCGCACGCTGAAAACGCTGGCGCTCGGCGAGTTTGCGTTCCCTTTCGACCCTGCGCCTCTTCATCTCCTGCGCCTGCGCTTCGGCCTCTGCCTTCTTCCGGTCTGCCTCTTCAATCGCCTTGTCGAAGTAGCCTGGCTTGCGCTGTTTCGACTTGCGCTTCCGTGGCGGAGGCGGACGGTCACCTGGGTTCTGCGGGTCAAGGGGTATTGTGTTGGGATTTGCGCCAACGTCGTCGTCGTCGTCGTCGTCGTCATTGTCCAGCATTGCTTGTCGCTCGGGATGAAGTTGCGGAGATGGTGGCTGATTCGCGCCCCCGTTATTATCATCGCTGTCACCTGCTGCTCCGTCCTCTTTTTCATTTCCTACTGGTCCATCTTCTGTGCTCGATTTCGCTTTCGACTTGGAAGCGGCCTCCGCCTGAGCTCGAGCCTCTTCCTCGGCTTTGACCTTCTTGTATTCCTTCTTGACCTTGGCTTTGTGGATCAATTCGTTCTTTATCTTGGTTACTGCGAGGACGGTAAGTTACTCTCGTCCGCCTTGAGAAATGGATACCTTGACTTTTCTGAGAGAATGAATACCTTTTCGTTTCCAAGGGCCGTCTGGGAGGTTCTCTGGCCCGACTCTAAAACCCTTGCGATTCTTCTTTGCCGCGGGGCCGGCAGACGCTGCAGATTCATGGTCGAGGGGTCTCTTAGGCGCCATATCAAAAAATGACTTGGTTTCGTTTGCTTTAATTATAGTCTCGTCGTCTACAAACCCTCAAAAACGGAATCCGGAATCCAGGTAAACTCTTTTGGACTGAATGGCAGATGATAACGATAAGACCATAGGTAGATGAACCGAAGAGGGTCAATTACATACTGTAGTGCTGCAAATAATTTTGTACGAATAAGCATTAGCTTCATGGGTGGGTCTTACATACATATGTAGCAGTTTCTCTGGAGGGTCTCGTACCTCTTGGAAACCGCTTTGGGAGCCACTTATTATTCCGAGAAAGTAACCTCGCTTGCCTCACCAAAAACATGGCCCAATTGTCCCAAGTCAGGCATTTCTTACCCAAACCAGTGGGTTCTCAAGGAGTCCAGCAAGCATTTCACCGCATTTCAGGCGATTGCCGACTTGTTCAAAGCCCGCCAACTCAGCAGCTCTCTCCACATTTATTAGCATCTTGCAGGCCCGAGTGGCTCCCAAGCGAAAATGCAGCACCTCGATGACTCTTAACAATCCCATACATCATCCTCCATCTGGGTATCTAACTTTATCTACCACTAGGTACATATTCTTGTACGTGGGTAGGGATTCATGCTTCCGGTCTATCTTGATCACGCAGTCACGGTTAGTATAGGTTGAAAGTAAAAGGTCTTGCAGAACGTCCTGACATGACTGACACCTTTGATCTGGCCGAATACGTGAAACAAGCAGGGAAGGGCCCGGGCCAATGTTGAAGTCTTCAGCTTACTCATTATACAATTATCTACATTATCCCCCATCGGATTTCAGACCGTTTACGAACGTTACCTTTCCTATACTCATCTTAACCCTCATCAGCGCCACCTGAACGTCATCACCTACTTATCTCGTATTGCCCGTGCTCTAATTTCTGGTGGGACGTATTTAAACGCTCGGAGCGGCTCCCAAAACGAGGCGAGTCAGTTGCCGACTCGGGCCGTTCACTATCCTGCGTGGCGCAACGTTTCGAGATGATTGAGTTCCCTTTATAACCACGTTGCACATTAGGTGGCGAAGAGAACCTAGATCTCTCTATACTTACACAATGCCTATCTTCCAGCAGGACCTCGATCGGAGGGGTTCTGCAGGTGGACCCGGCACTGAGGCCGCAACTGATACTGAAGATGGAGATGGGCTTAGTATACCAATGCCGTCACCGCATGAGCAGCTTAGACGTGAACGAGCACCGCAAGAGGACCATTCTCTGCCGAGGAGGTTCTCCGAGGAGAGCCTTAGGACCGAATTCTGCGAAGGACCGGTTCCGGAGAGTCCGGCGTCCAAGACCTCCGAGCACGAGAGAGCCGCGCCATGCTCCGACCGCGCTGAATTGATAGAACGTTTGAAGAAGGGCGAGAGTCCGACATGGGTGCCCAACCGATTTCTTCGTACACCATCCCCGCGAGAGGAAAAAGCGTCGAATTACAGGTCACTGACCTCACATGATCAGTTCGATTCCATATGGAATCAGTCCCCAGTAACTACCACCCGCAGTCCGAACCAAACCTCTAACTCACCCTCACTTCTACCACCACCTACGATCACGCCTGAAAAGGGGGAACCTGCGTCGGAAGACGAGTCCACACTGCAGCATGGGTTGAACATCGAGCGGCCTCGGTCAGCTCTACATAGTGGGGATTTTACCCAAGCCGACTGCCCTCGCGATGGTAGTTCGGGCGAGGAAGATAGACGTGCCATACATCAGAATACTTTGAGCGACGGTGGCCACCCCTGGCTTGCCACTTCGCCTCCGAGGGACTTCACTCCCTTCCGCTTCGAAAGACGCGATCCTCCAGTGAGACCTACCGTAACAACATCCTCGCTGTCTTCCCTCTCCTCCTCAGTCTCCTCAAGTTTTGTCTACATGCCTCCAACCAGCCCCCTTGTCCAGTCAGAGAGCAATGACGATCTTGAATTGACTTCGCCGATGGATGGCATTGACATTAGCTCGAGCGTCCCGAGAAACTCACGTAGACATACGGTAATGTCATCTCACTCCGCTTTCGGATTCTCACCTAGCCCGATACCCAGACAGCCGCCCTCTCTACGCCAGGAGAGGATGGTTCCGTACCAAGCTCATCAACCCCGCCGATCTCTCATTTCTACCCCTAACTTCTCCATGATGGTATCTTCGCCGCAGACGCCAGGGTTTTTGCGTTCTAGGCGGCCGTCCCATAGTTCCGAAGTCTCGCCAGTTCAGCACGCATCGATGGTAGGATCGTATGAGGAGAGTATACTTCGAGGACGCATGTCGACTACGCCTTCAAAGCCGCTTGAATTCCTGGCTCAGATTGGTGTATTGGGCTTGGGGAAGTGCAAGTCAAGTCTACGATGCCCTCCTCACGTGACGCTCCCTTTTCCCGCTGTGTTCTATAGCTATCCCAGTTCATCGAATGGGCCCTTCAAAATGGAAGACGGACCAAGCCCCTATGTGGGCCAAATTGACCTCGAGAACGGCCTCCCTAATCAAGACGAGGAGGCAAGGTCAAGACGCAAGAAGCAAAGCCGCGCGTCAGAACGAAAACGAGCGGGGGATGATGGGCGGGATGGGAACGACAGCCCCGCCGCTACGTCCGACCGCGAGAGCCGTAGGACTCAGCGGCATAAACGGAGATCAAGCTCTTCAAGGGCCCCCCCGGGTGGAAGCTACCGCATTCCTGAGAAAGGACAAATTCAGATAATCATCAAGAACCCGAATAAGACCGCTGTCAAGCTGTTCTTGGTTCCATACGACCTGGCCGGAATGGAGCCCGGCAGCAAGACTTTCATTCGGCAACGCAGTTATTCGACTGGGCCCATCATCGAAAACATGCCTCAGTTGAAGGGTGACGGGCAGGCGGATCGCCCGATACTTCGATATCTCGTCCACTTGCATATCTGCTGTCCATCGCGGGGACGATACTACCTGTATAAAAGCATCCGCGTCGTGTTCGCCAACCGCGTACCAGATGGGAAGGAGAAGCTGCGGAACGAGGTTACGCTGCCCGAGCCGCGATACACTAGTTATAAGCCTATCAGGGTCATGCACCCGCCGGCATCAGGCGGTACCGGACCGGGCGCCAGCTTGGTTGCCGAAAAGGCTCTCAGACGGCGCAGTTCAGGGCTTTACTTCGGAGGCTCAAACCTCGCCGCCGAGGCGATCGAAGGGCTCCACCCGCCGAGCGTACCGACCCACTCTTACTCGTTCAACTTCGGCGGCGGCGACAACGTGCCCGTGGAGCCGATACCCTTCAAGCTCTCATCGAGCGGCAGGCCCGGGAGGGCCAATATCGCGGAGGACAATAATGGCAGCGGCAGCAACGGGGGGGCTCCGCCGGCGGGCCCGCTGTCGCCGGGCTCGTCGTCATCACAGGCCACCATCAGCCGTCCGACGACGCAGGACTCGAGCAACAACGACAACGACAACGCGTCCGGCCTCGGCAGCGCCGGCGGCGGGTTCTTCTTCGACGGCCAGATCGACAGGTACGACAAGCTGAGCAAGGGCGACGTCGGCTACGGCGGCAACGCGTTCTCGGGGCTCAGGGCCAACGGGAGCCCCGGCGTCGCCGAGAGCCTGCTCTCGCAGAGGCTGAGGACGCTCGGCGTCGAGGGTGCGACGACGGCGCAGCAGCTAGAGCAGCCGACTCCTGGTGATGGTGGTGGTCGTGGTAAGATGTCAGATGAGGACTAAAGTTGTACGACTGGATGGACGATCTGGGCCTATGCGACCGGTGCAGTCTTGTTTGGTTGGAATCCGGTCGGTAGGTAAGTGCAGGTGCTTCTTTTAATGCATCGACTTAAGTGTAGGAGCTATATTAATACGGGCGGGGTTTTAATTTTCTCCCTCGGGCGCGGCTGGGTAGGGTTGCTTAGATTAGGTCGGATCGGGGTTTATTGTACTAGGGATCATCAGGGGACTGCGTAGGCGTTGAGATATCCTCCTATTCTGCATGTACTGCAGACAGAGTCTTTGCTGTCTCCTGAATCCCCTGTGGTAATTTATCAGGAGTCGGGAACTATCTCGGGGTGGCAATCCACGGGAACAGAAAGCGATAATTAAGTAAAATCTCCATTCACGACATTGGCCTAGGGGGTTGAGTTTCTCGTGATGATGGTCTTTCTTCTCTCCTCTTTTCTCCCACCTCCCCAGGTTGTAAACCCAATGAGATGCGCGCGCATACGGTAGTATAGCGCTTGGCCTTTCTGAAACACACGGCGCACACGCACAGGCCATTTTCTTTTCCAACCCCCGATTTACTAGTCCTAGCTGCTCGCGGTTTTCGCGTGTTCATCTAAGAATAGGTAGGGGGCCAATGGCACGCAGCGAGTAAGCATATAAGTCAGCTGAGTAGGATGCGGCAGAAAGAGACAGGCAGTGGCGCCAGCAGGACCGGGGAGGAAACTTCCAAGTTAGTTTTATACGCCACCCGCAGAATCAGAGAGGCGAGGTAACTCTGCATAGTCCGGCTGCTGCCCCTTTTCAGAAAGGGGGCCAAGCGGCTTCCGCGATTCGTGGAATGGATGGATGAAAGGGGGTGCGAGTGAGTGAGCAGACGGGAGGGGGTTAACGACGGTCCCTGCCCTAGGCAGTAAATATGTATGTATATGTAGTAAACTAGCGGCTATTATCCTCAGGGCGTCGTCGGGGTTGATAGAGTTGAGGTGTTCTATGAAGGCATCCAGACAATTCAGTAGATCCAAGTGCGTACTACCCACGATAAAGAGAAGATCCGGGAGGACAAAAAAGAAGAAAGGATAAGAACGCCCCAGTATCGGATTTGAACAGGAGGAACAGCTCTATGAAATCCCTATGGTCTTATAACTAACTCTCTAATCCTTTGGACCCGAGCTGCCCAGCATGAGTGGATGACCTGGCGTGCTACCACCTGCACCTCCTGGGCTTGTGTTGACGGCATCGCACCTTATATTCTACTACTATAAGGCTGCATGCGAGTCGAGTTGTGTTCCGCTCGCGGAGGTTGTAAGGGGGAAAAGGTAAGTAAGTCTGTCCGTTGGGTAAGGAAAGGGGGAAACGGGCATCATCGGAGGGCTAGGTAGGTAGGTATATGACTCCGCCATTACGCACCCGGGCGGCGAAGACCCAGCACCAGTCGAAGAATCGGCATTCTTCTCATATTCACGTAGTAAGTAGTACAACAAATATTGATTGGGGTATGTTCTCAAATCGACTAAAACAGGCGACACCGCGCCAAGCAGAAAACTCCTGATCTTCAAAATACGTACATACGCTCGACCGAAGAGACCGGTAGTACACCACTCACGCGCGTATGGTACCCCTAATTAACCGCAAGATGGGCTGTAAGTAAGGTACAATGCATCTCCAATATGTAAACACCCGAAAACCCCCAAGTCGTAAGCGGGAAGCGGGACGGGAGGGGGGAATATAATTACAAGCAGGATAGACAGGACAAAAGTCTCAGGTCTCCTCTTCTTCTTTTTCTGCGCGAATGAAAACCAAAACAACATGCACGCCCGCCCGCCCGCCTGGCTGTCTGTCAGAAACGACCACCCCTTTAAACACCGGCGCTCGGTCTTTCCCCTTGGCTTTTTTCATACGCCTCGCTTCCTTTTCTTCCTAGCTTCATTCCTTCCACGGACGTGCGGTTTGAAAACCCAAAAGCGAGAACGCCCGTCCGACCAACTCCTCGGCTCTCCTGCATTTTTCTTGTACAAATGTATGTATGCGTGTGTCTAAATATATATATACACCAATCGAAAGAGCCAGGCACGTGCGATCACTACCACCAGCACGCCGACAGCCGCGGCCCCTAAGCGGGGGCCCTCGAGGCGGCGGCTTCCCTCTCGCGCTGCCGCTTGACAACGTAGTAGGTGATGAGGCTCTTGGGGTCGTCGCGGACGCCGACGCCATTCATGGCGTCCCAGAAGCGGGCGTCGCCGAGGCGCGCGTGCAGTGCGACGGCGAGCTGGACGGCGTCCATGCGGACGGCGCTCTCGGGGCTCTCGAGGCAGCGGCCGCAGAGTGCCACGGCGCCCGCGACCTCGGCGTCGCTGGGCGCGAACGAGGTGCGCGAATCGATGAGCTGCCGGAGCACATGCAGGCCCATGCTCAGCCCGCGACTGCTGCCGGTCGTCGCGTCGAGCTTGCTCAGGTTCCGCGTCAGCGTCACCATCACCTCGTGCGCGTCGCCGATGGCCACAAGCTCGTCCGCGAGCAGCTCCAGCCCGCTGACGATGTGCGTCCGCGTCGTGTAGAGCGCGCGCGCCGCGAGCAGGGACTCGAGGCCGTGCGAGACGTGCGGCTGGAAGCTGTCCGGGTTCTTCTTGAGCATCAGCTTGATGGTCGCGAGGACCTGCGCCTTGACGTCCTGCACCTTTTCGGCGCTGAGGTGGCCGAGCGGGGATTCGAGGTACTCGAAGAGCCCGGTTAACAGGGCGTCGAAGGTCTTGTCCGTGAAGAACGATTTGCTGTCGCGGATCAGACTCTGCAGTTTCCGGAAGCCGTGTACATCGAGCGTTTGCGCTTTCACCCGAGCGATGCCGCTATCGAGTAGCCGAGAATTTTGGCGAGCTTTCTCGGGAGATGACCTAGGGCCGATGGGGGTGGCGTTTGGTTCCGTGGCATCACGAGCCACATTTGCCGCGGCCTCGTTGACTGGTTTGTCCTCAAGGACCGGCCGTTCTGCGGAGCTGTTGATAGTCGGTTGTGTCACCTCTTCCGTCGTGAATGGATCTTCATAAACTTTCAGAGGCTTTGGTGATGGCTTTGCTGGCTCGGGCGCGACAGCATTGTCATTCTCGGTCAGGCCGGTGGGTTTGGGGGGCGCCTCACGTGGAGGGGATGTTAGGCTTCGTCTGAGGGTTTCGACGCTCGGTACCACAAGCGTCAGGTCTTCATTTTCGCCGGCAGGACTGCTTAAGCGTATCCCGGCGGGTATTGCGTCGGCCTTGGCCAGACTCCTCCTTGGAGAAGCCGCAGACTTACCCGTCAATGACTTCGAGGGCGTGGGGATACTTGTTTCGCTGAGAGTCGTAGTGTGGCCGGGTCGCGACCTTGGTGCCGTCCTCCTAGGAGACCCCGAGATCGTCTTTGGCGTGACGGTCTTGTTTTTGGAGCCTTCGTCTGGACTTGTGCGCTCTATTGAGGGGGCATCATGGGTTCTAACAGAATAGGGTCCGGCGGTAGCCGGTCTCGGAGCCATCTGTGGTCGCCTGGCCGGCCGCATAGGCGCTACGGAAATACCTCCATGGGATGATGATGACGGCTCGGGGCGCGTCCGCGTAGCGGGCTTCGCGGCGGAGGTCGCGGGGGTCGCGTTTGATGATCCGGAGGCTGCTCGGACCGGCGACATGGTTGCCATCGCTGATCCCGGCCTTGGTGGTAGATTTCTAGTATTCAGAGCCTTTTTCTGGGCCATCATTGCTTCCCTGAGCGAGGGTTTCGAAGCGGTACTCATTGTGCTCTTTGAGAGCCCCAAGCCGGGCCGCGGTGCTAGTTCGCCTCTCTTTGGAGACAGAGGATTACTGGGATCTCTCCGCAGCAGCTTTTGCGCGGTAGAATCCAGACCATCCATGATTCTATACAGAAAGATGATCAGTATCTCGTTAACTTTGATGATGGACAAGAATGGAACTCACAACTCTGCCCTGGCTGGCCAAACCGCATGAAATGCCCAATATGTTGACCGCATCTTCTCACGCACGCCTGGGTTCGCATCGAGCAGACCCTTCTTGATACACTTTTCGATCAAGTCCAGGCCTCCAGAATGTTCAACATGATTTTTATGATGGGCCTCCTTCTTGATTATGGTCTTCAGCCACCCGGCCACGTAAGTTCTAGGCTGGACATTTTTATCCTGACAGGCACCCCATATGTGTTGCATGACCCTACCAGTATATGTGGCCCTGGAGATGATAATGTCAACCGTTGTGTTGGCTAGCTGAGAAGTTATCTTCTTCGTAGCCGCACAAAGCTTGATGAATGTCTGCATCAGTAGCTCAACCATAGGGTCGATGCCAGGACCGAATGTGTTGGCGAGGTCCTGGACAAGGGCGCAGCCCTCCTTGGACAGACTTGTCCGCAGCGACGTGACAGCCTTGATGATCCCATCCAATAGACTTCGGCAGCCGGCAATAAACGCATCAGGGAAGTCTGATGCATTGCCAGCAAGGAGCCTGCGCAACTTCGTCATGCTCTCCTCACGCTTAAGCCAATTCTGCTCGGTCTCCCTGCCTTCAAACCAACCATGCATCTCTCTGAAGATATCGTCGAGTTCTCGCTGCGTGTTGACGTATGATGGCTCGACCGATTCGACACTTGGTTCTGTCATCGGAGTAATGGGCCGCTCGCTGGCAAGGGATGAAACGCTCGCGGAAAGGTTCGGCCTGGCGGACAATGACGATTCCGGTCGAGATTCGACGTCCCGTTTTATACCTCCAGTTGGCGCCAGCTCCTTTATGATCGCTTGTTCTATAGCCGGTCGGACTTTGAAGTTCTTCAACTGCTTCTTGAGGTCGGACTTGGCGGCGTTGGGCGCATCCCTATAATTCGTTAGGTTTCTCTATTGGCGGACTAAGCCAAGACTGCTGCGCACCTGAAGAGTTCTATTACTGTGGTCTTAGCAGTATCACGAACCATGCCGTCAGCGTCTTCCAAAAGCTCCATCAACGTAGGCACATATGATCGAAATTGTAAGCCGTGTTCCTTGTGCATCTATTCGCCGTTAGTCCTTCGGGCCTACAGTCGCCGGGGCGGTCACGTTTTGCGCTCACCTGTAGCAACCAATGCATGCCTGCCTCTTTCGACCTCGCATTCTTCCCGACCATGGCGGTATTCCGTACGAAGCGCTCGGCGTCCACAGGCGCATGTAAGTATATAGTGGCCATAGCTTGGGAGGCTAACGTCCGGAGTTTATCTTTCTGATCGCCCATCTTCTCGGCAACGATAGGCAAGGTGTGTTTTGCCTCCTTGGCGATGAACCTGGGTTCCTGTCGCGACAGGCGCGTCAGGAGGTGGTTGAGAGCAGTAAAGCCGGCGTTGACGAGCGCGGAATTCTGGGAACTCGAGGCGAGCCTCAGAGCCTCGAAGAGCGGCGCGACGCAGGACTCGGGGACATTGTGCTGCTTGATACCGGACTTGACGGCGGTTACATACTGGACCTTAGCGTCGACAGCAGCATCCTTTCTCAGGATAGCCAGCAGGCCGGCGACCTGCTCATCGGTAAGCCTTTCGGCCATGATCCTCGAGGATTGAGGATCTGGCAGCGTTTGCTATTTGGTCGCAAAACGAAAGCGAGTTTTCGCTTGGGCGCACACGTTCGTCGACGAAGAACGGGAATACGGGATGCGGCTGTCGAGATACGTAGGTACAGGTACCGATACCGATACCGATGCGGACTTACGTATTTATAGGGGAGTACTTAACGATGAAGCAGGGTGTGCACAGTCCCGTGCTGTGTAGGTAGGTAAAGTACGTAGGTGTAATTTCAATTGGACGTTTATTAATCTCCTCCAAATGTCACCAAGGAAATATACGAGAGCGGGAGTTCGTTCTATTAAATAGCAAGAATGCGAATGGAAAGGCAAAGAAAGCAGGCACGTGTAGGTTAGGCAAAGTGGTATGTGGATATATGTGTCACCTTGCAGAAAAGCGGGAAAAGAAAAACACAACATTAATAAAACATCACGGTCGTTGTTGTCAAGTTTGTTGTTGCCGCAGCGCCCGTTGCATGATGCGGTTGCGGTTGCAGTTTTGACAAGTCGGTCTTTCCCAAATACTGATCCCCGCTTTATTTACTTGCGCCCCAGCCATTGGGCCCTGGGCGTCCATACTTTCAGGACGCTAAGGCACGATTAACGTAGCCCATTGATCCATGATGCCTGACGCGATGAGATACGCACCCCCTGCCTGTCCCCCCAGCTCCCCCACCCCGCGGCTGCCCGTTCAGATGGGGCCGCCCTTGTGGCATGAAAGCTGCTGAGGGGCACCCGGACACAAGGATTACATGTATATCATCCATCTATCTCTCTACACATCAAGCGGGATAACATGTGTGTGGTGTATAACTTATTAGTTGTTCGCCCTTTTGGTATCGATCGCTGGAAGCAGGGCGAAGGCTACAAGACAGGGAACTAGCTTCCCAACATCAGGAGGAGCCTATCCCATTTCATCCTTCAAGTCAGCGTCTCAGATCGTTAGAGTCTGGTAGATGCTTTATGAAATTGGCTTCTCCCGAAGACTGCGGATACGATCCCTCGACTACAAATCTGCACATTAGTCTCGACATCTCGCACGAGAAACCTCGGAAGTCTTCCCACTCATCACCCGCGCCGCACATGCCACTCCCACCCTTCACGACACCCGTACCACAACCCGTGTTCATGCCGGGAATGTCGTATGAAGCCGATGCCCCCCCACCAGAGGCGCATGCTTCTCCCCTTCCCATCCGCCCCAAGCCCGGCGGCGGCGGCGGTGACGCCGCATCGTCCGAGAGCTCCAAGACGCTATCTAAGCACTCGACGCCGTCCTCCTCGTCGGCCTCCGCGCCAGGGAGGACGCCCTTCCCGCTGCCTAAGCTCCGGCTGCAGATAAACGACCTGAGGCACGCGGGGGCCGCCGTCTTCCTGACCTCGGTGGCGGCGGAGAGCGTTCTCGAGACGGGCGTGCAGTCGGTGCTGCGGACGCTGTACGTGTCGCCCGGCTCTCCCGAATGGAGGCGCAGCGCGCCGGCGACGCGGTCCGTGACGCTGGTGCTGCGGGACATGGACGGCGTGGCGTACACGCGGGGCACGGAGCTCGACGACGCGCACAAGGAGATCCATCTGTCACTGCGGTACGTGTCGCGGATCGCGCCGCCGGCGCCGGAGCGGCGCACTTCGGAGATCACGGGCGTGATCGTGCACGAGCTTGTGCACTGCTTCCAGCACAACGGGTGCGGCGCGTGCCCGGGCGGGCTCGTCGAGGGCGTCGCCGACTTCGTACGCCTGCGGTGCGGGCTCGCGCCGCCGCACTGGCGCCGCCCGGGCCCCCCCGGTGACGGCGGCGACAACGACGCCCCTGCCCCGCCCGACCGCTGGGACGCCGGGTACCAGCACACGGCGTACTTCCTGGACTACCTCGAGAGCCGGTTCGCCGAGGGCACCGTGCGCCGGCTAAACGAGAAGCTACGCGCGGAACGGTACGAGGAGAAGCGCTTCTGGACGGAGCTGCTGGGGCGGCCCGTCGAGCAGCTGTGGCAGGACTACCGGGACGATGTCCTCGGCGGCGGTGATGACGAGGGGGAGTCGGAGACGACGCCGCGTGCGGCTGTCAGTGAGGCGACGCAGACCTAGAGGGCCGTGCGGAGGCGCCCCATACAGTCTCTGCGCCGTTTCCTTCGGCCCTCCCCTAACGGATAGCGGTAGTTAGCTTACAGGAGACACCTGAGTTGCATGCCGCGGAAGCTAATAACATAGACAACTCCGCTCACGAGTGTATAATTACGGGACATGTCACGGATCACGCCCGTCTTCAAAACAAATAAACGGATAATCTGTTATTGACTGAATTGTATGCGTCTCTGATGACCTTGTCCTGATCGCCTAAATTTGAGAAGCCAGCTTTCCGTCCTTTCGCCCTGTCCGTAAACGCCGAGCTGTAAATCCCTTGGTAAAGAAAAATTGTAGAAGCATTCAAGCATCTAGGCGCGTGCGGCACCTGCGTCGCTCTCGCTGACGACGCTGCCCACATCCGTCCAACTAGCCGGAGTCATCATGCCGGTACCCTCGTCGTCGCTCACGACGTCATAGTAACGGTTGTTGCCCCCAGCCCGGGCGGAAGCAGCGTCTTCAGCGATGTCCTCGCCGGAGCCCGCCAGAGAGGCCGAATCCGTCGGCGTCAACATACCCTCGCTAACCATCTCGGGTTCGGACAGAGGTCCCATCGGCGACACCGGGAGTGGCGAGTAGAAGCCGGCATTCGAGTTCTGGGCCCATGCTTGGATGGAGCTATAGGGGTCATGGCGGTCGGCTTGTCCGGCTGTCATATACTCATCGGGACCTAGCTCCTGCTCGGAGGTTTGGGAATGATTCGCTGACTGTTGAGGTGCTGGAGTCGGCGTTCCGGCCTCGACGAGGGTCGGCATGGAGAGGGCAGGTTCAGGTTGGGGCGAGAGGGTAGCGGTTCGCGAGGTGTCGTGCTGGCCGAGGTCTGTAGCGCTGTAGATATCCGACATTTCGTCCTTCTCAGGGTCCATCAAGCTGTTCTCAAAAGCAATATCCGAGTCGATTTCATGGCCATCAGTGAAGGGGTTCGAGTAGCCCCGAGCCCGAGGGCCTTCCCCGCGACGTCGAATCAGACCTTCGCCGTCGTGGACCTGAGCGCCAGTGTTGACGACATAGCTTCCCTTCTCACCGCTCTCGTCCTTCCGCATAAAGCCGTCAAACGTATCGCGAGACGAGGACCTCGGCCGTGCCTCCTCCTGCGCTTTCTCAGGGTCTCTCTGAGCCTTCTCTCGGTTCTTCTCTTCCTTAATCGAGTTCCAATACATCAGCTCCTCCCGCTGTCGTCGGCGCGTCTCCTCATCTGCGTCAACACCGGGTTCAGAGCCAGCACCCAAGCCACGGGATCTCAGGAACCCCTCGGCATCCTCCGGCCTGTTAAATAGGTTCTCTCGTTCTTGGGGGCTGATGCTGTCCCCGAATGCGTGTAGGGCCATGGCGATCCGGCGGCGGATGTCTTGGGCCATTCGTCGCAGCTCGGGAGATTCGTAGACTGCGATCGCAGCTGCAACGGCCACAGACGCGGCGATCAAGCCGGCTGACACGGCAGGATGGTTAATAGATGGCATGACGAGAATAGTAACAATAGCACGGGGCTATTGGGAGGGGCAGGCACCAACAAGGGGAAATGAAAAGGACAAGTCAAAATACGAAGCTGTCGATTTTAGGTAGACGGAAATAATAAAGAACAGCTTTTAGGACTCGATGAAAAAGCTGTTTGAGAAGCCCGAGGCGCGGAAAGCGCTTGGGTGATAACATGGCGAATGAATTGTTCGCCACTTCAGTGATCAGGCAGGCACATCCAGCTCATCTGATTCGCAATGCTTCACGCTTGGGGGGCGTGGGGTAACGGGCACGAGCCAACGAGCGAGCGAGCGAGCGATGGCAATACAGGGCTTTATGAAATTAGTGACTTACCCTTGGCAGCGACGGGAACTGGCATAATGTTCGAGATTCGACAGCAGGACTTGGAGCTGTCGTGGAAATATCTTCAACGAACAAAAGCCGACTGTGATGCCAGTGGCCTGGCTATGATTTCCGCAGGAGGAACGAGTGGAAGAAAGGTAGGAGGAAGAGATGGAGGAACCTCAGGAAAGTTAACGGAGAAAATGGACCGTAGTGCGTTGTGGACGTCTATTCGCCCAGTTTGCCTGGCATTGCCGCCGCCGAGCGCCGCAGCAGCAGCAGCAGCAGCAGCGGCTGTTGGTAGGTTTTTAGGGGCAGAACCTTGAACTGAGCATTGAACCTTCGAGGCCTCCTCACGGCGTGACGTAGGCCACTAGTAAGCATCATGTCTCGCTCAAGGCAGATTCGGTACTTCATTTTCAATCCCGCGACCAAGGCCATAACGGACCTTTACATATGTTCCCGAGATATGTGAACAGCCTCGCTGGAGACAGTCATGGTCCAAGCCCACCAGGCACGGCACCTCGCAGTCGCCCGTACAACTATCCGTTGGCCTAGGAAATCCACTTGGTGACTTTCCAGGAAAAGAATGCTATAGTTAGTGCTTCATATCCATAAGAAACCCCCGAGGCTCTTTGATTATGAAGTGTGTATGAGTTGTACGCCATCCCAAAGACCAAGCGCTTTACGATCTATTAAACTTATTACAAGTTCCAAATCCGCATCCATGCGTAGATTCTTATGCAAGGAGTGCGAGCTGCACCGACCGGCATTATTCCGGGGGACGGGGGTTGCATAAGATACCCCGCAAATCGATCAGGTTGCTTCATTCGCAATGATGCGGCCCGGATTGAGCGTCTGTCGGTGGAACTCGACTTTCCTTTTCGGAGAATGAGTCCTTCCACACATATATTGCCTTTGGCCTCCTATCTGACATTTTCAACTGTTGGTCCTAAAGGTACCGGACACGATAGATATTTCTGACTACCTACATACCTACCAGCCCTACCTATGTGTATAAGTAGTAATGATAATACGCGAATAGGTTGCAGGAGACGTAAAGCCCGTGTCGTTTCGCCACGACGGCAAGGTCCGTCTCACGGCTCCTGTTATGAGCTGGGACCCTTTATATGTGTTCATGTCAAGAGCCAGGACCGTGATGAGGTGCCTCTGCAGTATGGTCATCAAGAAGCAAAACACTCTCAGTGATCGGTAGTACATCCGTTTTGGAATATGTACATGTATGCTCGCGGGTCTAAACGGCATGCTGGCGCGGCACTCACTTTTTATGGCTGTCGGGGGCGAACCTGTTGCAGCCGTTGTCTACCTAGATAGATGGGTTACCAACGTCGTCCGGGAACCACGAAAGAGATGGAGCCGAAGAGGAATATGAAGTCGTTAGACGGATGATGGAATGACTGAGCTATCAAGTGACTTCCATTGGGGATACCTCTCGCTTGGATATCTTGAGGTTAGCCTCGCTCACCTGTCCATGGCTGCATGTCTGCATGGACCAGGGAATTTCCGAGGTTGTAGATGTTGGGTTGCACGCATCGGACAAGCGCAAGAGCTTCCATTAAGCCTGTGATGCCATCCAATGAGATCGATCTGCCTGCTTTTATACATAAGGTCCGTACGGAAGTATGGAATTATTTGTATGGGGAATCGTTGAAAGGCTAGACTTCAGAACGGACTTTGAGCAAGTAGACGAAAACCCAAGTCACACGCAAACTGGGCACCTCATCTTTTTTTGGCTAGTATACGCCACTGCTTATGTATTGGGGTATACTACCTAAGTACATTGCAAATTAAATAGCGCGAGAATGATTTCCGCCAATTTTTCAGAGAACGCCGCGCAAGCCCCACGTATTCTCCGGCCACGGTCCGTCGTGGGAACCCTCCTCTGAAGCAAAGGATATCCGCATAAACAGGCCGACTCCACAAGAAATGCATTTCTAAAGTACGTATGTGGTGATAAATGTTCACGTGTCAGTGGGGGTAGAGATAGACCTCCAATTCTCCTCGAATCATTCCCATGCCGCCCTGTCGAGGGCTCGCTAGTCATGCCACGGATGATGACAAGTGTGTTTTTGTCATTGTTCGTCCGCCGCCAATGCCGATCAGCGGGACCCAAAATTTCTAATGGGCCTGGCCGGTAGCGTAGCCGACAGGCGCTGCACAATCTACACTAGGTAGACTTGTGGCGGAAATAAAACGGCTGGCTGGACGCCGGATGCGATGGGAGGGTGCAAGTCTAATGAGACGAGGTGGATGCCGACGAGCTCGTCGACGCGGTCGAGAGACCGGAATCGGTGCGGGCGATCCCTGGGACGGGTGGGTTGGCCTCAAGAGCGGCTCTCGAGCGCTCACTATAGGTAGGCGAGAGGTTAGGTCTTACGCCCTTTTTTCTGCACGGGTGCTGGCGGCAGAAGATCTGCTGCCAAGAGATCGACTCACTATGAGGCTCTGTCGCTGTGCACTTGGCACTTCCACTTGCCACTGCCGGTCTTGATGGTGAACTGGACGGGCTTGCCGTCGATGATGGTCTTGATATCCGTTCCAGGCATTTTGAGGTTTGGTTATTTGTGTATATGTACAGATGGGAGTTGAGCAAGAGGTTGTGGTCGTCGACGACTGCTTTGCAACGCCTAGAGGGTGTTGAGAGAGTAGAGACAGGTCCTTCGATATCACAGACAGGAAAAGAAAACCGGAGAGAAAATGGAGGAGGGGGAGAGGGAGGAATGTCTTCATATATATAATCTTCTCGTCGACAGAGGCCGTCGGAGAATTGCAGATGCCCCGGAATAGCACAACTATGTACGTATCTCCTACATACCTACATAGTATGTGGTGCCCCAGTGGCAATGAGGTATTTTGTAAGGTGCCTGTCCACTTGGTTAGGATGCCGGAGTCATGGGCGGCCTGGTGGGTACAGAACCCCGTATGTACCTACCTAAGACGTACATGTCTATACGTACATGTAGATAGATGCAGGGGAGAGAGGAAGCTCCCCAGACTTTGGAGGGACCCCTTTGAGCTGCTCGATATGCCTCATCCCGTTCCAGTGACATTACAGCAGTCCCACCACCCACGCCACGCCTCGGATTGGTGTTGGTGTCGTCCGTCGGTATCTACATAAGGCTAGACAACTTGTGCAACTGACAAAAACGAATCAGGGCAACAACCTGCAAGGATACGGTTTAGTGAAGTTTAGGTTGGGTACAGGTAAGCAGTGGAGTGTACTGAACCGTTCTTGAACACTTGGACAAAGAGGCAGCTCTCGAATCCCGTATGCGCAGTCGTGGCCCTGGTCGATTCCTTCTAACTGATCTGATCGCTGCAGGCAGGGCGAACAAAATATCTTTCTGTCGCTGCAGTCCCGAAACCGGGTGCCTACTATAGGCCGCATTGGTGGTAGCAGATGGTGGTAGGAAGGGGGCTACGTGGAGTTTGCCGAGCTCGTCTTACAGCATCTGCGCTTGTCGTCGCATTCAAGCACTCGGGGGCTCGGGTGCATATGCAGGCTGGTTCCAAGATTCCATGGGCTTTCTGTGCCTTCTAGAAAGCATTTGACCATGCACAAGTCGCCGTAGCAGGAAATATGCAGATCGATCCCCGGCTAACGACCCCCAAAAGGGATGGGGTAGTAGTCGAACTCCCCTTACCCTACCTAGTATATAGAATTGCCGCTAAGACCCCATTAATGATGGCGTCGTTCACCTATTGCAAGTTCGTACGTATGTGCGAGGTATATAGGAGTACGTATTCGAGATACGAACTGTATACACGTAGAAGACTAAACGTGGGGATTGCTTTATGGAAAGCCAAAAAGCACACCTAGTGGAAGCCAGCGCCCAATCACAAGACGTGTGGCACCCCGGTAAGTATTCCGTCTCGCGTCTCGCGAACTTCGGGTGGTTAGAGTAGCAGAGTAGACGGCAAAGATGGCTTACACGCGGGGCCCCCCCCTATTCGCACTATGCAGAGAAGGGAGAGATTTGAATCGGAATCTCTCTCACCAACCGAAGTTAAGCTCCTCCATTCCCCTCCTCTAGTCATGACGGTGTTCAGGGCCACGGGCAGCTACGTCCGGGAGGTGTGTATTCTCTTAATAAGTTTAACGTAAGCTCGCCGCCTCAGGAGCATGACGTCTCCTTGCGTCCCTAGTGCGCGTTAATAATTTGGGCACCTCGAGCAAGCCGACATTACTCCTGGGGAAAAGGGCCGTTTCGCTGGCCTACCTCGGGATAATGTACGATTCGTGCACGAGTAGGTGGTATTGTGTGCGTGGGAGGCGCAATCCAACCAGGGATCCGGCCGCACCAAGCAGAGGTCGTTGGAAAACCCCAAAACCCCAAGAAACGGCCCCTTTTTGCCTAAACTCGCGTGCCTGCGTGCGTCCCTGCGTGAGTACCGACGCAAGACGACTCTAACTCAGAGTGACGTCGGTTGCGGCATGCTGCCTTGATTGACTGCTTTCTCTTCATATGCCCAAGTTCGTTTCTGGGCCACGCACGATAGCGTCGAATCCGCAGCGGTTACGGCTGCCCAGCTCCCTGTGAATTGAGCCTAATCACAGTCACGCGTTGTAAGGGGCTACGAGATACCTAGGGAGATATCTTGCGAGCCCGCCCGGTGTCGCGGCTAGATCTCACCGGTATTTCTTTAGGCAGTAAACCGAGGGTAGTAGGTTGGGATGGTGTGGTGAGCGAAGTCGTTCCAGATCCCGCGTAGTAGCTGCGGGTGTGACGGGCTTTGTCGAGGCCGCGTCGAGTCTGTTTTTCCAGCGCTTCTCATAGACCTGCACATGTAGACATTGCACGGCCAGTAAATCTGTGTAGCCATTTATGTTTGTGAGAAGCTCGCGTTACACGTATCCGCTATCGCGCGTCGTGTCGTCTCTGCTAACTAATACAACGATTTTGTCAAGCTTTTCTAGGCGAGGATTTACTGCGGCATAATTTTGCATGATGGAGTAGGTGGCGATGTATGAGATATATGGACTAAAATAATAACTGCCTCCGCGTTGCTACTTGACCTGGGGTGAAGCCACCCATCAACGCAAGAATAGATGTTCTAGTCCATGCCAGCCGGTAAACTAATATCAGACCCGAGTCATATATGGTACGCCACGCGTACAGACGTCCTCGCCCACGAAATTCTAGATGACAGCTGTATCAACCAACCAGATGGCTGACTTGCCAGGCTCTCCAGCCGCGGAGAAAGCCCTCGTGACCGCCCATGCTGCTGCTGAGCGCATCCGCTGATACTTGATACTTATCCTCTGTATCGATATGCTGTCTGTACGGGTGTTGTCTCTGCTGGCGCAACAGAGCGGATTAGGGGGTGGGGGTTATGGAAGGCTGAGACGCAGGCAAGGGAGCAGAAAGATACAACACGTAGACAAAGAAGAGATGCCGCAATATCACCATTGCCCCCACGCAAGCATATATAGGAAGGCCTTACTATACCGCCAGGGATACGACCCGAACAGGCGGACCAAAAAACCAAGTAATCGGGAATAAGACGAACGCAACAGAGAGTACGCATGTAGATACATACGCTGTACGCACCCCCCGACCTCCTCTTCTTCAGCGAACTTCTACGCTACAAACATACATAGTTATGCACGAGCTCTCGAAAGGAGTCTAGTGTGGGCGGCTCCGGGTTGGGGGACGAAAAAGCTTGGCAAATATAAACAACGAGGAGCCGCTCCGGGAGTGTGGTAGGTGGATGGTGGCAGGGGGATCTGGGGATCCGACGGTCGCAGCTACATAGTAGTTACTGCACAGGGCAGTTGGACGCGGCGGGCGATCCAGATGTTGGCCATCATCACCGGAGAAAGGATCGTCGATGCCGCCGGCTTCGGGGGGCCGAACAACCAGGGATTCTCTCATGGCTTGCTTGTTGGCCCCTGCGTGCTAAACTTTGTGGTTTGCTACTTCACACGATTCTATGTCGTTAGTGTGATTTAACTGCAGGCTTAACATTTAGATGGGTTGGGTTAAGCTGACATACCTACATATGTCGATGATAGACGCTGGGATGGTCTAGCCTGAATCAGCCCCGCAGAGAGCAGGGTAAGTAATGAGATAACCCTGGATGGATGACTGGAGTTTTCGTTGGGCCTCTTAAGAAAACACAGGATGGAAACCTCTACCTCAGCTTGCCTACGTAACGTTGCCACTTGACTCCATTCCATCTAGAGCTCTAGTATACCATTGGTACCTAAGATACAAAACCGACGAGCTCAAAATCGTCATCCGGTCTCGGAATTTCACCCGTTCGACTGCCCTCCCGCCTCAGTTCCCGAGAAGTCTGTCTTGTATTCTCGTATCATACCGGATTTGTTCACATTGTTGTACAGCCTACTACGCAACTCCCGCAGTCTCGAAGGGTGCATTATGGAGAATCATGAGGTATCTACAACTTGGAAATAATGGCATCCGCATACTCGTGAGTCTTGGCCTTTCCACCCAGGTCGCCAGTCAGGGCTTTTCCTTCTGACAGGGTCTCAAATGTGGCCCTCTCGATCCTGTCCGCGTACTCGTTCAAGTTCATGTGTCTCAGCATCATCATGGAGCTGAGGAGGAGGGCAGTGGGATTGGCCAGACCCTTGCCAGCAATATCGGGTGCGGATCCGTGAACAGCTTCGAAAATGGAGCACTCGTCACCAATGTTTCCGGAGGGCGTGAGACCGAGACCACCGATCAGACCAGCGCACATATCCGAGAGGATATCACCGTAGAGGTTAGGCATAACTAGGACCTTGTCGTTGTACGGCAGCGGGTCGGTAACCATCTTCAAGCAGGTGTTGTCAAGCAGTTCATAGTCGAACTCGATGCCGGGGAAGTCCTTAGCAACATCCCGGGCGGTGTTGAGGAACAGACCGTCTGACATCTTCATGATAGTAGCCTTGTGGACCACGCGGACCTTTTTGCGGCCAATCTCCTCGGCGTGCTGGAATGCGAACCTAAGAACGCGCTCGCTGGCTTCTCGGGTAATGAGCTTGATGCTCTGAACGACGCCGTCAACCACGACGTGCTCAATGCCCGAGTATTCGCCCTCGGTGTTCTCTCGGATCAGAACGGTGTCGACGTTATCGTATGCCGTCTTGTAGCCAGCTACGGACCGGCATGGTCGCAGGTTGGCGAACAGGTTAAAAGTTCTTCGGAGCGTAAGGTTAAGAGAAACATGTCCCTTGCCAACGGGTGTCTTCAAGAATTGATTAGCAGATAGCTACGTAGTGCCCCTGGGTTCTATGCTTGGCTTACAGCAAGAGGACCCTTGAGGGCAACTTTATTCCTCTGAATGCTCTCAATGGTCTCGGACGGGATAGTGGTCTTGCCATCCTTCAATATGGGGGTTACATCGACGGGTTCCCAAGTAACCGGGGTCTAAAATGCTATCCTTTAGTATATTGCATGCGCTCATGCGGAATATTTTCCTACGAACCTTAGCGGCCGCAAAGATGTTCTTGACGGCTTGTGAAATCTCGGGACCAATACCATCACCCTCGATGATACTGACTGGGTAGTTGCCCTAGAGTGAATATCATCAGTCTTAGTCGGCGCAAAATTTTAGTGGTGGTGGTGATGATGTCAGGCGATGCTGCGTAGCCCTGGTCTGAGTGATTTTCGTCATGGCCAGAGCTTTTCAAAGTGGTAGCGGCGGGGATGCGCAGGTGACTTTGGTTGACGAGACGTACGCTGGCATCTTTCGTTCCAGTAAACTTGGCGACCCTTTCCTTAGGCGAAGAGTAGTATCTTTGGTTCTGGGTTCCACACAGAATAGTTAGCGACAGCTCGCGCATCCATTGAGCTATAGGATTGCAATCAGCAATTACCTACCTGGAAGGACAAGGACACGGCAACCCGAGAGGCGGCTAAGCACTGGCGGCGCGCGGGGGCAGCGACTACTCGAAGGGCCAGCATGGTGAAGATGTGTAACAAGGAGCAAGAATCAACGATCTGAGCTCCGTAAGGTTCAGCACTGCCGGCACGCTTAAACAATCAAAGGGTTGAAATTTTGACCGTCTAAGAAATTGAACAGGTTAAAGGTCGCTAAAAGAACCTTACTCGTTAGATCAGATCAAATCGGAAACATGGAGCACGAGAGCGGCTTTTTTCGGAAAGGCTGGGGTCCCTTCCAAGGTTGCATTTTGCATCTGATAACGGGCAGAGCTTTTACGTAGGTAAGTACCTACAGTAGACTAGGACCTACAGTGACGTTAGTGTTCAAGCCTCAAGCCTTTGAAGGACACTCTGACCACCTTGCGTCATGTTACGCTAGATTCTTCGTACCGCAGGATCCAGGAAGCCAAGTGCTACTGCAGGGCTCTCCAGGGTCTTGGCTTTCATGCGGCTTAACTGCAATATTACCTGTGTACTTACCTATGTACCAATGTAGACAGGCAGACATTACATAGTAGTGGCACCTGCGAAGTAAGTACAGCCTAACATTAGAACGTACCTAAATAGCAACAACAAGATCTGGCCGTAGTCTACATACATCTCATTATCACCGGATCTCTGGAAGTCAATGCCAACCAACACATACCAGCGTTCCGGCATGAAACGTCTTGCGCTTCCACCGAGGAACATCCTATCCTGACCATGGCGGATTTCGATAGAAATGTGCTGGAGTTCTACCAGCTGTCAACGCCATTCCCGACAGAATGGCCCGCCGACAAGGACAAGAGCGACGATTCCGATAGCGAGCAAGAGCAACAGAAAATACAGATACAGAAACAGAAACAGAAATTGAAATTGGATCGCCGAAAGTCGCGATACCAGGCTCTCGAACGAGCCGTCAGCACCCGCTCCAGCATCGTTGCCGGATCCGAGAAGTCGGCCAATGGAGTCAGCAACTTGGTACAGAGGGACGAGCCCGATCCCCTGGGGACCACAGATAGCGTAGTCAGGACGCTGAGGCAGCTTGGAGTCCCGATTCAAGATGACACTCGTCTGCGCAACCGCTTCTTACTATCTTCGACAAGCTTTTCCCCCGCTCTATTCTTGTCTCAGATGCACGCGACAGCCGACACCCGGTCGCTGCTGAATGGCCTCGATGTCTTATCAAAATCTATAGACCAGAAATCCGCCTCCTTAAAAGTCCTCGTCGAATCCAACTTCGAGCGGTTCGTCCGCGCCAAAGCAACCATTGACAATGTCTACAAGGAAATGAAATATCGAGGTGTCGAGCCGCCGTCTCCCGCTCGCGCCCGGGCACACTCCCGACACGCGAGCAGAAGCAGCTTCAGCAGGAGCAGCGCCGGCGGTGCCGTCTTGGGGTTAAACCAGCCTGCACCACCTGCCATCAACGACAGCAGGAAAAAGAACGCACTACTCAAGGAGAGCGACTACGGCGTCATGGGCATTAAGACGCCGCTGCTTGATGTCTCCGCAAAAGCCGAAGACGTTTGGGGTCCCGCTCTTGGTGGTCGCGAAAAGGAAGAGCATCTCAAGACCGTCTCTACCGCAATTGATCGCTACAAAGAGTATGTCGAGGCAAGCTCCAACATCGCTGATTGTATCAAGCGGAAAGACTATGAGGCTTTGGTGGAGGAGTACGGCCGCGCACGCAAATATGCAGACGACGCCCGAAAACTGGTCCAAGATCTTGGTTCGACTCCGCCCGGCGAAACTCAGACTTATCAAATACTCCTCGCGGCCCGCATGTGGTATGACGTTGAAGAACAGATTCATTACTTCAAACGGGATGTCTGGAGGAAGTTGACTTCCCTCCATAACGCGTCGAAAGCGGAGTCTGCGATTGGGCACGCCCAAGACCAGCATATGGAACTAATAAGCTTGTTACTGGAACTTGGCGTCGAGGACAACCCAATATGGGTATGGCTCTTGAGTAGATACGACTATCTGAAGGGCAAGATCACGTCGACCGCAGAGCGATCCAAGATAGAAATCGAGGTGCTTAGGCGTCGTTTGGCGAATGCCGAGAAGCCATCACCGCAGGTCGTCGCTTCACACCTACGGGCTCTTGGGCGACAGTCCGTCGAGAGCAAGCCGTCTGGGCTGGATGCACCCGATGTTATTGAGCTATGGGAGAAGGTATCTGCGTTCCTCTGTGCCCTTATTTCGGCCCAGGGAATCCTCGGAGAGGTCCTGGAATTCTGGCAGACCGTCGAAAGTTTTGTCGAAGGAAAGGCACAGAAGTCGTTACCTACAGGTTATAACGGAGAGTCGCGCAGCCACCATAGACTCTCGCAACAGGGCACCATCGACCTACGAAAGGGGACTGTAGAGCTAGTTGATATGATCCGTGGTCATGTTTTCGAATTCTTTGCTAGCGCCCCGCCAGAGGACATCTCGTCATTATTCTCACCCCTGCCACCGACGTCACCTGGTACGCCCAGGTCTGCCGGCCTCCCTCCCACTCGAGATCCTCGTTTCAATTTTGATGAGAATAATCTACCACCGCCTTCCCCTGTGCGGGGAGAGGCCTGGGAAAAGTTTGCTTTCTGGCCACCAACCTCCAATTCGGTTAGTGGAGTTCATTATCTCTCCAAGATGCTCGCTATGGTCGGTTCCGGGGCGTCCGAGATGGCAAGCGTAGCTCCAGTAGGCCGGGGTGACATGACACAGCTAGAGATGCTGAAGACTCTAGTCGGTGCTGCACGTGAGAGATGTGTTACTGCCCTCTGCGCTGCTTGGAACAAGGACGCCGAGAACATTAAGTTTGTGGAGGACTGGAAGCGTTCTAAGGAGTCCGGAGACGTGACGTGCATGCCAGCTTGCTTCGCTGCATTCGAGGGTGCCTTGCTTGCCGGGATGCAGAAGATCCTATACATCCCAGAGGCGATGGCTAAACCAGGCGCTGAGGATATTGTCCTTCCACCGCCTTCCAAGTTACTGCAGATGGTCCGGAGCCAATATGTTACGACGTTGTATAAGGCGCTCAGCGGCATGGTCGAGAACGCAGAGAGGGCCGTGAAAAAGACCGATGACGAATGGATTAACGATCCAGATGCGCCGGGAAATTCCGAGAGCGACAGAGTCTTGCGGAACGCCGGCGCTGTTGATGCCGGCGATAGGGTGAGTTATTCTCCGATATGGTCCTACCGCATTGCTAATTTAAAACAGAACGTCCGCATGCTACTTACTCTTAGCAATCTCCAAGCATTGCGTTCTCAGATCGTGCCGAATCTAAATGGCCAGTTCGAGAACGCGTTCTCGGTTAAGCTCACTGAGGAGTCAAAGACCATCAGGGATGTTCTCGGTCAGATCGATGCTCGGCTGTTCCAGAGCTACACCAAGCCCTCGATCGAGACGCTCCGGCGCATCATCCGCGCCGGCCTCGCGGATCCCGACTGGGCCCCCGCGAAGCCCACCGAGGTGAAGCCGTACATATACGAGGCGCTGCTGACACTGGTCCTCGTGCACACGCAGGTGTCGACGACGGCACCGTCGCTGACGAGCCAGGTGCTCTCGTACCTGCTGGAGCAGACGAGCCGGGAGCTGCTCGAGACGTTCCAGCAACGGCCGCGGTTTGACCTGGGCGCGCTCATGCAGGCGACGCTCGATGTCGAGTTCGTAGCCCAGACGCTGAACCAGTACACGACGGAGAAGGCGTCGGCGCTGCAGGGCGATATCTACGCGCTGCTCGACGCGCGCACCGAAAACCAGGCCCGCGCCGCCCTCCAGGACGAGCTCCCCGGCATGCGCGACATCCTCAAGCGCCTCCGCGACCAGTCGCGCAGCGAGTTTGCATGCTTCAAGCGGCCCCGACGCGCCCAGACGCCAAACACGCTGGAGCGCACGGCGACGGGCTAGGTGGTCGTTCGTCTTGTACGGGAGCTGGAGCTGGATGATGCCGTGGGCGGTCATCACGGTCACGGGACGGCGGCGGCGAAGAAGAGGAAGACGAGGAAGTGGCAGTCGAAGAGGACCATCTGCGCCCTGCGCGGTAGGGACCCCTTCCACTTCACCATCCCGCTCCCGTCGCTTCCGGCGACGACGCAACCGCCGTCCCCGTTCGACGGCCCCCTGGACCTCCTCGAGCCGCATTCCGGCCGCGTCGTGAGCGCCTTGCTGGAGCCGCGGCCGCGGGTGGAGGATGTGCCCGCCCCTGACCCCAAGCCGGTACCGGTGACGCCGGTGCCTGCGCCTAGACTCTCTAGGGGCAAAAAGATACGATGGCTGAATGGGCGTGTATGAATGACCGAGTGTCTGTCCCGGCATTGGGGCATACTAAGATTAGAATCATGTTTAGCGAGGGAACACGATGAGATTATATAGTTTTAGGGGAGGTGAGGTGATATCCAGCGGAGCTGTGAGAACAAGAAAGGAGAGCCAAGGTTATTATGTGTCGGCAGCTCCTAATACGGCCCGGATGCCTTCAGGGTAGCTGCAAATAAATATGAGACGATTATGAACTAATATTATACAATCACTTCCACTGTTCACATGCAACGTCGAGGTTCGCGAGGTATGCCAGAGCGTCACGTTATCTTCATCTCCGAGATTCGTGTTATTCTAGCGGCATTAATCATCCTTTTCGTGGACCGGCTATCTATCGATGATACTATAGAGGCGCGCCGGTCCGCTCATAACGCTTGCTATTTCGCTATGCTGGATGGAAATTCGCGCACGCGTCTATCTATCCTCATCTTCGCCAGAAAAAGCATTCCGAACCGCCAACTCCGAGCCGAGATTCGCAGAGGGGGTTATGCTCTGCGGGGTATAAAATTCTTTGTAAAGAGAAGGCGACGACGCCCTCTCGCTCGCCGCTAGTCATTATTGCATTATTCGTGAAATTGCCGGATGTCAGGTTTGAAGAGGCATAATGTCCGGCCCAGCTGAACTCTCCGCCTTTCAGGATTGTTCTTCGTATTGGTGCGAGACAATTCTTCTTTCCCTCCCCAGGTGTTTTGTAGTCTCGTCTCTTCCGGTTGCCTCTACTCCCCTTTCTTGGTCTGGCCAAGCGTGGTAGCCGACGCCGCGAACGGGCTGTCGTGTATATTATGTACAGCGTGTATCTATATCTATAATGCTGGCATATAGACCTAGTTGGTAGGTCATGAGGGATCAAGGATTGTTTAGGAGGACACTGGCCCCGCCGCACATCCGAGGAGACTTCGGGTGAGGGCTCGTTGCGATGTAAAGATACTAGAACCTCGCTAGATAAGAGGCCAGAATCGCCTTAACAAAGGTCAAGGTATCAAAAGCGGCGCACAAAACAGGAATTCCAGTGACCGGGAGTCGGTCGGCTGAAAATGATTTTCTTCATGGCGCATACGCAGAAAAGCGGCTAGTGGAACCGTTAGCAATCTTAACTTAGGTCAACGCAATGGGAGGTTATGGAAAATACTGACGTGTAATATTGAGATCCTGGAAATACTTTCTTACGACAGGGTCTTCGTCCTCTGCCGTGATCGGAGACTCGGGGTCCGTGGAAGCAGTTCTTGGGAGGATGTGTCGGATATTGAGTAGCAGCCGTAGGAGATCACAAAGGCCGTGGCCCTGAGTTGTGTACTCGCTCGGCGGCTTCTCCAACGGCCACTTCGGGCGCAGGTTCTCCTGTTCCCAGGCCTTGAAGGCCCAAGTCGTCTTCTCCACGCAATTAAGGAAGAGCATGACAGTGAGAAACATGGGAAACCCGAGCTTTATCTTGCCGTCTTGCAGATTGCGCTGGATGCCGTTAAGCAGGCTTTTGCTAGCCGCACCTGCTTTTCGTTCGGCGCCTGCGGTAAGCTGCATGCTGATGTTCGTGTACGGCTCGCTGCCGGCCTCATCCTTGATCCAGTAGTCCTCGACACCATCTTGAGGCGACTTGGCCAGCATGGTCCATCCGCGCTCACGATCCATCATCTCCACCATACCCCAAAGCTCGAGAGATCTTCGCAGCAACTCGTCATTAGTGTCTTGTATGACTTGAACCGCAGTCTCCAAGGTGACGCGGACGTAAGGTGATGGTTCGGCTTTGATCAAGTCGGGAAGGATTTGGCGCATGTATATCTCTACCTTTGCTGGGATATCCTCCTTGTCATTATCAAGCAAGACGACCGGGCCAGGAGCAACGTTCTGAACGGCATTCGGATCCATACTGGATGGATAGCCTTGAAGCACTTCAAAAACGGCTTTGTGCCCTGTGTCGGGAAAATGAGAAGCTTCGACAACAAGTCCACTATTAGAGAGGTGGTGGGAGGTCTTGTATCCATTCACCCTCCTTTGAGACATGACAATCTGCACGCCGGCCGAGTAGATATCAATATACTCCGAGAGTCTTGTGCGAACACACCCAGTACGCCAGACACGAGGTGATAATACTTTCTTGCAAGTGTCACATGGTGTGCCCTTAGAGCACGTTTTGCGAAGAATGCGACACCGAATACAGGCTCCGATACGACGGACCTCTTGTACCTCCTTTCGCCTGTCAGAGTCGAACCTAGCCCTGCTATGACGGTGGCGCAGACTATCAGTGGTATCCATGCGGAAGCCGCCCTTACTAAGAGCGCCTATAAAATGCTGACCGTGGTCGTTAACCGCTGCTGGCCCGTGAATGCCATCTGGAATGAGTGTCATGCTGGTCCAGGGCGAGACGGCAGGATTAAGGTTCTCGTGAAGGCCATTAGCCATCGGAGGATTAGGAGTGCGTGCTCTTTCCGGCTCCTGATAGTCAATCATTATGTCTGGCGACGTCGCTGCGGGGGTAATGTGCTGTTCAATGGCCTCCTCGGTAAGGAGCTGCGGGTCGAGGAGGGAGTTGTGTAGTCGCGCGGTCGCGGCCGCAGCCACAGAGGCGGCAGAGGCGGCAGCAGACTGCGGGTTGGGGTCAACAGATTGGAGTAATTCGCGAAGTCGTTCCTCGGCACTAAGCTCGTGCTGCTCAGCAGCAGCAGCTGTTGGCGGTGTATCTGCCATGACCAATGTCAGTAGACGCTTCTCCCCGAAAGACAATCCCGGAAACAAATACGTACCCTCCCCCGTCTTTTGTTCCGAGCGGATTTCATAGGCCATTGGGTGGTTATCCAGGGAGAACTGCTCTTCAAGCTCGAAAGGGTTGGCGCCGTTAGCAATAGGGGCAGAAACCGGGGCTGCGCAGGTAGCCTCTTCCGCTGTCGAGGAAGGCCCCCTCGCCGCCGCCGACGCTACAGCCGCAGCAGCAATTGCCTCTCCCACAATATCCATACTCTGGGTTGCTGGTGCTTGGGTTGTGTGTGTTACAGGGACTCCATGGTCGTCGTGTTTCTCGCTAGCCTCGATCTGGCGCGAGACTTCGGCAAGCGTCTCTAACGGGGCCCAAATGTCATTCTGGAAACCAGAAGATGATGAGGTCATTGCTGGTGTTGTCGCCACTGGCAGGAAGGAATGGGAGGTGTAGGGGCCAGTTGTAGCCATAGTGAGTGCCGCATTGCGCTGCTGCTGCTTCAGTGCTCGATTGGCTGCATTGTTCCCCTTGATTCCGTTCAATGCGAGGCATGCATTGATGCGCTCGCTCTGACTTATAGCGGGACATTTCTTGGTCAAGTGGTTGGTAAGACTATCTATACGACCCTTTGGAAAGTCCTCGCCGCACGACTTGCAACGAAACTGGTAGCGATTGCTGTTGTCCTGGAGCTTCGCACCCCGTTCAAAGTGTTGCAGGATCACATAATTTGGCTTGCGACCCATCCTACCACGGATTGGGTGCCTTGGACTGGCACCGCAAAGACGAAGACGAGGTTGACGATAAGCAGAGAGAAGCTACAAAAAAAGTATGCGGTCGAGGGCGGCAGTAAATTGGTCGTCGGTGTTGGTTTATCAGGATCACCACTTTCTGCCGAATCGCTGAATCGTTTCGAATTTTCGGCGATTTGCCTGCACGGCGCGTACCTAGCGGGAAATACGACACAGGGACTCGATACTACCGATAAGATAGCGGGATGGGCCCACTCATGAGGTGCTATCTTGACTTGTACATATCAGATACATTGTCTAAATGGAACCGTGCGCCCAGATATCTACCTATGTATTGCATAATTCTGATTAGCGTGTTCATACCTTGTACTGACAACGTTAATACATGCACAATACATGCCGTTCTCCTCTTTCGCATTGTGCTGCACCTCTCTGTATCAATCTCTATATTTAACCGGCTCCGGTTATGATGCACTTCCATGCCTACCTCTCTATATTATCATCGATTAGGTTCCATTATTACTGTAGGGCTGAAATAACTCCGAGTGCTTGACAATGTTAGCGGCTGAAACTCTGTAATGTACAGTTGAGTGAAGGACTGCTGTTTCATTTTGATGCTGACTGTCTGCTCAGCATACCCAGAGGCTAGAATCTGGGTACAATGACGTTGAACGTTCTGTTCTGAGCGTTTATCACAAGCCTCCCACGTGCACTGCGTGCATGTAATCTCAACGGCCCAGGACCTGACTGGCGCAAGGACGGCCTATAACTGACCAGGTATTCCATCATCTCATATTAACCCCTGACCTTCCTAATAAATACTAGATTCTACGAAGGATCAGGTATGAAATCCTACCGCCTGTCTATCTCCCCTGCTGGTAACCTGGATAGCCGTGCGCCGATGGCCCCTTACCAGGTGAACTGAGCCCACTGGGGACCCTTAACGACGTTCTTGGATGATGTGATCATCATCTTAGGGGGTGCACGTGCTCGCCTTGTTCCATTCAGAGCGCGACTTCGTTTCGCATCCTCGATGTAGATGGCTCAGTCTTGCAGAAATAGAGTCTTGGTTATACTTGGTGCTGCTTTGCGGCCATACGTAATGCTCTTCTTGAGACCCTAATAAATACCCGAAGCTTCACGCATATCCAACCTACTAATGAGAACCCTTTCCGTTCTTGTAGCGTATGGTACTGTCAATATTTTCCATCTTTGAAATACGGTAATTGTTCTTGTGGCCTTCGAGCTTCGTCATCATGCTTGCCGCACTTGCCTTCGGCCTGTCGGTCGGTGCTATAGTCGGTCATGCTCGAGATCTCAGCGAATACGTTCTACCCGACGTAGGTGGATTGAGAACGTCCAACATACCATATTACCCCTAAGCTGATTCTTATAGACTGGGGCCACCAATGGAGGTAATACCTTCCCCGGAGTGAGCTTGCCGATGGGCATGGTGAAGCTAGGGCCCGATCTACACACCGGTTCCGACTCTTACAGCGGATATCAGCCCAACGGAGTCTTCATGGGATTTTCGATGTTGTGAGTACCACCACAATCGTCCGTCGTGACTCCTCTTGTACCCCCTACTGGGTACGACATGGTACCGGGGCTTTTTGGCTGTTGAGGGAGGTCCTAGGACGCGTATAACTGGCCAAGTTCCCTAGGGAAAGGATAATTAGTAACCCAGATGTCGCAGGCACATGAGTGGAACGGGAGGAGCTCCGAAGTATGGCGTTGTGGCACAGATGCCTGTTGCTGGGGCTGTAGAGAACCCTCTCAGTGACCAGACCGTCACCAGAAGTGCACCAGACGAGATAAAGCTGGGCTACTACAAGTCCTACCTGGCAAACGGCATTTCGGTCGAGCTTAGTGCTGCGAAGAAAGCCGGCATGTACAGGTACACATTCCCGGAGAATACAACTGTTGCGAACGTCATCGTGGACGTCTCGCATGTCCTTCCCTCCTTCAGAGGACAGGGTCTCGGTCAAAATTATCTTGACGGGAACTTTACAGTGGAGACTTCCGAGGCCGGGGAAGTAATCCGTTACACAGGCGCCGGATCTTATGACAACGTAAGTCAGAACCTGCTTATATAGCGCGGCGGAAGCTTGTTTTGTAGGTGATGGCTGCTAAATTGGCTCAGGGCTGGAATCGTGCGCCGAGATGGACAGTCTACTTTTGTGGTTATTTTGATGCTCCGGCGAGTTACAAGACGTTTCTGGGAACCAGCTCTACTGGGGAGGAGCTTGCAGAATACAGCAATGCGACATTCGTGGGGTCTGACGAGGCTAGGCTCGGGGCCGTCTTCTCTTTCGACGCCAAGGAGGTGACCTCAAGGGTTGGCGTATCATTCATCTCGCCAGAGCAAGCCTGCCAGAATGTGGACGACGAAATCCCTGAAGAGACACCCTTAGAGACTGTGGTGGACGATGTGAAGACAGCGTGGAATGACCAAGTCCTCTCGAAGATCACTACTACGGACACTAATGTCACCAACCTTCAGCTACTCTACTCGTCACTATACCACATGCTCTTAGTTCCGACTAACAAGACCGGAGAAAACCCCCTTTGGACATCGAGTGAGCCTTACTACGACGACATCTTTACGTTCTGGGACATCGTGAGTAATCTGACCCGAGACCTACCAAAACTATCTCAGGCTCACTGACAATAGTTCCGTTGCACTACTGCCTTGATGCACATACTACAGCCAGTCGCATATGAAGAGTTCATCCGTTCTCTGGTCGACATATGGAAGCACGATGGCTTCTTGCCTGATGCTCGCTCCTCTTTCTTCAACGGAGCATCACAGGGAGGGTCAAATGGCGACAATGTCCTTGCCGATGCTTATGTCAAGGGTGTGCGCAGTGCCGTCGACTGGGAGTTGGCATTCGAAGCTATGGTTACGGATGCAGAGGTCGTGCCTGAGAATAACAACGATCCGAGAGACCGCTCTTCGTCGACCAAGGAGGGGCGTGGTGCCTTGCCGGATTGGCTCGAGTACGGCTACATCACCACCAAATACCGCCGCTCCGTGAGCCGAGCTATCGAATAGTGCGTTTGCTTTAGCCATTTGACACGTATGACGGCTAACCAATGATTAGTGCCGGCAACGATTTTGGACTCTACCAAGTTGCTCGGGGGCTCGGAAAGGAAGAGGAGGCTAGAAAATATCTCAATCGATCCCGGAACTGGCGGAATCAGTGGAACCCAGGCATGGAAGCACTCGGCTTCACCGGCTTCCTTGGTCCTATAGACGAAGAAGGTAACTTCATCGACCAGGACCCGCTAAGTTGCGGGGGTTGCTACTGGGGAGATCACTACGTAAGTTGGTGCCACATGCTACAGACACCCTTCCGGTGATGACGCCGTCGCACGGGCTCGATATATACCCCCACGCGATCTTCCAGCGTTTACTGAATTCGCCTCGAATAGTATCAGGGCCTGCCCTTCGAATACTCTTTCAACGCGCACCACGACATTAAGACGCTGGTCGAGTACTGCGGCGGCCCGGAGAACTTCACCAGCCGGCTGCAGGCGCTTTTCGACAACGGCCTCTTCAACCCCGGCAACCAGCCCAGTTTCAACAGCCCCTACCTGTTCAACTACGTGGGCCGCCAGGACCTCTCGGTCGAGACCAGCCGCGCCATCGCGAAGAGGCATTACCGGCCGACGCCGGACGGCCTGCCGGGTAACTCGGACGCCGGCGCCATGGAGTCCTGGATCCTGTGGGCCATGATCGGCCTCTACCCCGTCACGGGGCAGACCACATTCCTCATCGGCTCACCGTGGTTCTCCGACCTCGCGATCGACCTCGGCGGGGGGAAGAAGCTGGAGATCACCACCACGGGCGGCAGCGAAGAAGCCTACCAGGTGCAGTCGTTGCGGGTGAACGGCCGCGACTGGGACAAGAACTGGGTCGCCTGGGAGGACGTCTTCGCCAACGGGGGGACCATGGACTTCGTGCTGGGCCCCGAGCCCGCGGACTGGGCCACCGGTCCGCTGCCGCCGAGCCCTGCTTCGGAGCGCGCTTAATGGAACCATACTACGATCGCCTAGCTTAGATGGTGAGTGGACGGCCGTAATACGTTGGTGAGTCGCGTTTGTAGGATAGTTTCTCGCCCCAGGTGGTTAAGTATATAGTTGGGATCTGTAAATACTTCGTGAGGCTACACAAGGGGGCCGATAGTCACAGTATTGACTCGATGATATACTGAATCGATCCTTTCCTCAACGGCAGGCTTCCTATTTGGTGCTTATTCGTTGAAGCGCACTTGGTCCTCTTTTTCACGAATCGCCTTATTGCCATGGTCGGTGGCTCTGATTCAGCTTTCTAGCGCTCAGAACTTTGGCAGGACCGAAAAAGGGGTCCCATATTGAATGAACACTAACGTCACCAGATAAAACGACTGACAGGCACGGTGATGATGGGAGTCTATACATATAAATTCCAGAGTAATGAATTTAAGTGCGACATTCCGGCAGAGGTCTAGCACTGCGTCCTATACGTTATTTGTATGCCGTTTCGTATATGAGTGTCTTAGACAGCTCGTCAGGCAGTCCCCTAGTAACCCCCTACTCTATCCTAGCGACCTCGTGCTTATATGTGTGGACAAAAGCTTTTCTGGCGAAACCACGCTGATGTTAGAGCATCAACCGCACATGTATATCTGAAAAAGGGGGTAATCGTCATTGTACAGGTGACAATCTTTTGGAAACACATGGAATAAGGATGCAGTACATGTGTGCGGATTATTTATTTCAAATGATCAAATATGCTCACAACGCCCCAAGAAAACACCTCGCTATGTATGCTCCTCACAAGGGTATCTAACAAATTGACTACAATAATCAGCGACTCCAAACGTTCCGAAATCCGTCTTCGCCGTCGATTCCATAATGGGGGCTCCGCATATCTTCGCCTGCCGTTGGATCGTTCCATGGATCCGGCTCACGGGGAGTCGGCTCCCCGACTTCGAGATCTAGAGCTTCTTCCTCGGCTTCCTCGATGAGGATCTGCGGATCGCTCGTAGTGAGGAGAGGAGCTCCCAATGGTCCCTTGGACTGCGTCTCCTCAGAGACTTGGGCGGTGGGTTCTGGTGGAGGCGAAGGCGAAGATCGTGTCTGCTTTTCCTTACCCTTTTCTTTCTTCTTCCCGCCGGTTACTGAGGAGGCACTCGCTGTAGTCTCTGGTTGTGGCCTATTACTAATGCTTATTGATGAGTCGGAGCGCGCAACACTCCAGGCTCCACTGCTACCCTGATACGCAGTCGGGTGCGGCGTTATCCAGCGGTCTCGAGACGGCACATTCGCAGTAATCACAGGGTACTGAGGCATATTTAGCGGTGGACGAACAAATAAGGGTGCAACTTACGTTCCAATCCCCAAACTCCAATTCCCGAGCCTTGCCGTAGAGAAGCTCATCAAAACGGTCCAATTGAGCTTCACCGACCGAGCCTTCTGTATACTTGGGCAAAGGCTCCCCGGTGCTAGGTCCTCCGGTCGAATTCAGAAGAGGTGTATCCGCGCTCATCTCACCCCTTACCTCACCAGGTTTTGGAATCCAGTATTTCGCCTCGCCGCCTTTCTTGTATCTCATGCCTTCCTTCAACCTGGCGAACCGTGAACTCGAGTCCTCGTGAGCGATAACCTTTCCGCTAGAGTCGAATACCCTATAACTATACTTGTCGCCCCTAAACGTCTCTTTCGAGTCTTCAATGAGGTCGACGACACCGAAAGCATCCCTGAAAGCGTACTTGACCGGTAACCTGGCAGACGAGACCGTGTTGTCTGCATAGTCATGCCAAGAGAAGGCATACCAGTGAGCCACGGCAAAGGCGGGCATCTCGATGCAAATCAAGGCGTCCTGGATAGCAGCTGCGAGATTGTCCTGGGTATATCCCTGAACGTCATCCGGGATCGCGCCCAACCAAACAAGAATGGATAGGAAGAAACCTTGCCAGTAAGAGGCAAAGATGATGAGCTTAATACACAGAAACTTGGGGACGGGCCGGTAGGGTTGCAAGTCATTGTGCATGCAGACCCAGAAAAGGCCAAGGGAGTACAAGCTGACGGTAACACTGATGTTGTAGATGATGCCACTCCAGAGATAACCCGAGCTTAGGCCTATATAACCCTCTTGGTAGATGCCAACAGCCTTCATGATAATGGTAGCAAGAGATAAGATGGGCTTCAGCCAGGCATACTGGAGGATGCCTCGCTTGACGGCCAGAAAAATGTGTGGATCAGAGATGTCGACTTTCGGTAGCACATGGTTTAGCGGCCAAAGGTGGTGAACGGGTGCGCGGCCATGGGTCATTATTATGAGGGCTCGCTCGCCATCGAGGTAATTAATGAGTAGCTGGAAAAAGGTATAGATAGTGAAGGCTTCATATATGTCTCGTATGGGGGCTAGGAAGGAGGCTGCTGTCAAGGACACCATGCTGACCCAGGAGCTGATGGAGTATATCGGGACCCTATCATGGTAAGAAGAGAATAAGTACTGGAAGCACACCAAGGGCACATATGCCTTACATCAAGAGTATCCTCACGACGTACCGCTGGAGAAGCGGTTTCCGATAGTTCTTTCTGGAACCATATTAGGTTTCGTCACTAGTAGAGAGGGGGGACTTGGGCCTTCGAACAGTTGCAACCATATTGATCTGCGGAGAGATGGGATTGATTAGCGATTTACCAGACGTATCAAAACAGAAACAGAAGTCCTCACAGTATGGATAGGAGGGTTGCTGCTAGAGAGAAGGTTCCTGCTACGACGGTTGTCGCATATGTGAACTTTTGACCGGTACCGCCAGCCATGTTGCCGGTGGATTCGTGCTGGAATTGTGTATTCGGGTCATGGAATCGAATTCAGCTCGGTAGCATGATGTCTGCAGATATCTGTCCGGCACGCGAAATAGTAGGGAGCAATGCGTGGCAAGAGATTGTCGCGTTCGCTTCTGGATTGGAATGAATGCAGACTGTAGAAGTCAAGGTTACGATGGCAGGACGCTGACGTTGAGTGCCTGCCTGCCTGCCTTCATATTCACATGGGGCAAGTTGGCTCGTACCGCGGATACTTACCTTCGAAGTACAAGTATCAGCACGAGCTTCTCTGTATGTAGTACGTAGTAGGCCTTTTCGCGATAGTGCATGGAGGTATGTACCTACCTACCCTAGTAAAGTTGGTAACCTATCAGACCTCACGGGTCTTGGAACCAGGCATCTCTACTATACCTAGGTACATACATTTATGGCTACATATATCCACTTAACCGGTATTTGTGTGTATATATTTGTGTCCTAGATATGTATCAGCTATGTACCTCGGCTGGTAGGTGCCACCGGATGTTCGGCGCGTCATTCACTGAACTCACTACTTACATGCATGGTGAGCTACCGGTATGTACTAGGTGCCTAAGTAAGAGGGACCTACTCTGAGCTCTACAAACATGTCTGCAAGGAGTCGACATCGAAGGACAGACGACTGGCATCGCGCATTCATCATCTACAACTAGCCGACGGCGAATCTTCGAATTCTTGTCAACTCGGTCGGTCGTCACAATATCGGGAAATTATCGCGAAGACTACATGTCTTCTTAGCTTTCATGCTATGGACTCGGGCGCGCTATTCTCAGCTAGATGTTCTGGATAGGAGCTAACCGACTTAATTGCTGGGAGCTCAGCCAGGTCTGAAGCTGCGATGGACAATGTTGGCAGCCCCGGCGACAGCCAAGTGTACCCTTGGGCGAACTTCAATCCGTACGTAGTCGTAGACCCGACGGACCTTGCTGTCATAGGAGACTCGAGGGACATATTGCTAATGCACTCTTCAGCGCGTTCCTAGCCTACACAATAGTCTCTTGTCTACTGTAAGCCCCTAATATGAATATGGACTGCGCTGTTCGTCTGGAGAGTTCTGACGCACTGCCTCAGGGCTATCTTCTTCCTTCTGTACTTTAACAGAGCGTTTGCTTCCGTCGTCTCACGCCTAATCCGAGCATACACCTGGCACCGCTATCGAATCTATATAGACTTCCAGGCAATCCAAATCTCTCTCCTCGCCGGTCGAGTCTTTTTCATCGGTCTCCGCTATCACGGAAACAACGAAACGATCCTCATCCAAAATGGCTATATTACGTGGTCCTACTGGCTTCGCAGAGTTCGAGATGCGAGCATTGACACCCCTGAAAAGCCTCACCGGTCTGACAACGGCGCCACCACTTCTGATTCTGATGCCAAGAAGGCGAAGCTGCCCTGCCGTATTAGAGTGAACGTATCCGGCGTGCAATGGTTCGTCTATAACCGTAGTGCTGCCTACGATGCAATGCTCGATGCAATAACCGTCAGTTCTAAGGTCGACAAAGGCACTATAGACGGAACAGAAGGCTTAGCGAACGGCGCAATGAAACCCCGACAACGGATGCATAAATCGCCCGAACACATCGACGCCCAACAGTCCCCTGGCGATGGCTTTCATAGCGAGAAGTCTCCTGTCGAGGGTGGCTGTTCGGGTGCATCCCGTCCGAACTCGGTGCTTGATAACGGGGAGGACAGAGCAAATGCGGGACACGAGCTCCCACTGATGCTGCAACTTTTTCCAGTTCATTTCCACTGCAACAAGGCTGCGCTGGTTATGGGAAACGAGAATACTAGGGCTGTCTTCATTACGAAGGCCGACTCTGTATCCGGTGAGATAGACGCGGCCCGCTGTTCAACGCCAGACCCGTACCGGCAGATTTTCAAGATCCAAATTGAGCATCCTGTAGTGGAGATGAGGGAAAATGAATCCTACAAGGAGGATCAATTTTCCAGGGCCGTAAGAGACACGCAAGTGGCATTGGACTCCTTCCCGGTTCTGCATCGCCCATTCTTTCGAAGGCAACGCCGCAAGGTCCTGGGCCAATTACGTAATCTCGTTCCCTATTGGAGAAAGTCGGTCGAGTCCTTTCCCACGAATTCTAGAGATGGTGGAGGAGTCGCCGACGCTCACGTACCGGGTTCAAGTCACTGGCAGGGTCTTTCGAGATACCTCAATGACGACGATGCAGATGACAAGCTGCGATGGTCTTCGGTCGAGTATGCTGCTGTAAACACCGTAGTGGACAGCCCTGAAGCAACTTTGACGCTCCTATGGGACGTTCCCGGGAGAGTTTCCCGGAGACACGGATCGAATGGCTCATCGGAAGATGAAGGTACTCGCGAATCTATCAACGGCGGCGCAGCTCCTGCCTGGCAGATCAGTTTGTCCTTGGGAGGCGGAATGGTTAACTATGGCCCATGGGCAGACCGGCAGCGGGCTGAACTCCAGAGGGTCTTTTTTCCGAGTCTTAACAAAGACGCAATTCCTGCGACGAAGCTCCCGGTTGGTGCTGATCGCGTGCCAACGGTTTTTAACTTTTATGTCGAGCTCGATGAAGAAGTAATTGTGCGGGTGCCCACGCGCGAGGACTCGAAGAACTGGAGATGGAAGAAGGAGGCGGCCACACTGAGGCAACATAGCCAACAAGAGCAGCGACGAGATCAGGGTCGCGAACGTAAGTCGGCTGGCACTAATACCGCCACTCGGCAGAGGCCTTTTGGATGGCTAGATATCAAAGTTGCTGCCAATTCCACTGTATCATACTCTATGGACATGCTAGCGGGCCCTGCTGGCTATTCGAACACCCTGAAAATTGACCTGCCGGCTACGGAGGTCTCGACAAGTGTTAATCATGGAGTACTGTGGAAATCTGGCGCTCAGCGCATCTCTTGCGACCTCTCTACGCCCCTCAGATGGAATGGCCTCCGTACCTGGCGTTTCGCGGTGGACTCTGATGAGCTTGAACTCTTTATTCTGCGAGATCACATCTTCCTCCTGACAGACCTCATTGACGATTGGGGAAGCGGCCCCCCGCCAGACTATCTTCTTTTCACCCCTTTCAAATACCTCCTGGATGTTAAACTGCACAATCTCAAGCTGTATCTAAACGTCAACGATGTGAATATTGTCAATAACCCAACCGACTTCGCTGATAACACATATCTTGTCCTCTTCAGCCCCTGCTTAACAGCAGGTACATGCATATCGCTAGATACTTACCGGCCAGCAAAAAATGCTATACCTCTAGACATCCGAGCCGACAGCTTGAATATCAGTCTTCATGTGCCTCCATGGAATACTCAGGCGTCCTTTCTCACTTGCAAGGAGATAGGCCGGTTGGAAAACCTGATTGTGGACGGCAAATATCATTACAACGCAACTACATCCTCGGCAAACATCGACACTCTGGTCCTCAACGTTAGCGGCCAGTCGCCTACGCTTTACTTGTATGGTTTCCTTGTTCGCTACTTCCTCCAACTTAAGGACAATTACTTTGGGGACCACATCCACTTCAAGACCCTTGACGAATACCAACAAATGCTCCGGGCTGAGACCAATAGCCCGGAAAGTGCATCTGCGAACCGACCTCCTCACAGAAAGTCGAATGATTTGGACATCATTTTAAGTGTCCGTGCTGACGATCCGAGGATTCTGTTGCCCGCCAATCTATACTCTGCGCGTCGTCATGTCCAAATTGAGGCTGCCGCTTTGTCTGCTGACCTCCGCTTCACCAACTATTACATGGACCTCGACTTGTGTTTGAGCCCCTTGAGCCTGTCATTGGGGAACGATGGTAGGGACGCCGCTACCCCTGTGAGTGCCGCTCCACGGACGCAGCTGTTCGTGGACGGGCTCACTATCTATGGGCACCGCTTGTTCGGGTTGCCTCCTATTGAACCGACATACCTTTGCAATTGGGACTTGTCTGTCGGGGCCGTCACGGGGGAGTGTTCAGCCGACTTCTTAATGGCTCTTGTGCGAGGCGGCAAGGCATTTGGCTTCTCGTTGGACGATGACGAGAACGCCTTGGTGACGTACTCATCCATCGTTGTGTACGACGTCACATTCATACGGGCTTTTGTTCAATCAGTTCGGGTCTGGTTACATGTGGAAGAGGCTGCTTTTTTGTTTTCCACTGGATTGATTGACGTGAACTATAACGACTGGGCCAGAACGCACTACTCTAGGCGCGCTGACATCAGCGTGCCTGATCTTGAGATTGCGTGCGTAAATTCGGAATCTGCGTCGAGGCATACAGCTCGGCCGCATTCTCGAATACAGACCGATGCACTCCTTCGGACAAGCATCCGCTTTGCACTGGTGGGAAGAAAGCATGATTTCATGCAAGCAAGGAAGTTACAGCAGGAGCTCGTGCGCCGCCACGATCAACGGACTCATCGGGCAGGTTTCTTGCTTCTGCCAGGATTGCTCGATGATTATCTACCTGACCAAGTCGACGTCCCAGCACAAAGCGTACCCCCTGTCCCTCAACCAGCGGTATCCAGCTCCACTGCCGATGAGCATAAATCTCTCTCATCCGGTGCTTCCTCAAGGCGCCATACAAGGCTCCGTCAAAAGAGCTCCTTCCTCTCGCTATCTAGTTCCAACAAAGGGAGTATCTTGCAACCCCCTTCGGTTCGTTCCGCCCGAGAGCGTTGTTCCATCGGTCAGGCTACTTTTCATTCTCTAGTAACTAATAACAGCGATATACGGCCACAGACAGCTCAGCGCGAATCAATAGGTCAGCGTCGTGCCCCTAACCCGCACGATGAGGCTGGAGAAAGGAGAGACCCCCTCCACAGTACAGTAGCATTTTCGAGTCAATATTTCGCCCCATACTTCCCACTCGAGAGCGTGCGTCCCGATTCGAGGGAAGCGACTTTGCAAAGTATAGAGTGTGATGAGGGTGGGGATGAGTTCGATTCCACATTCAGTTTGGAAGATATCGATCCAAACCGTCTCAGTCAGGATTCCGTTCACCAGAGCTTCCTCCTAGAGTTCCCTCCTGGGATCACTGCTTTCCTCAACGCGCCATCGTTGCCGCATATCGCGTCCTTGCTAAGCGCGCTTCAGCCAACGGAGCCTGAGGACATTTTAGATACCCTCCAGGTCACTACAATGTCAGACATTTCTGATATGCAGAAGAGACGGGTTGTCAAGGGCTGCGTCACAGAATTCCTTGTGCGGCTACCCCGAGCAAGTTTTCGCTTTCTGAACTGTTCGGGCTCGGACGCTTCTGATATCTTGCAAAGCGAGCAAGACCAGTACGACGTTACACTGAAAGGATTGGCGCTCGCAGTACGATCTGAAGCGCATGATCAGCAGTCTAACAAGGATTTTGAGCCTGGAGCCTCTCGGCTTTCGTTTAACCTTAGACTTTCTTCTGCCGATATTGCGGCTTCCGAGCGCCTCGCGGAGACAGACGAGACACAGGCTGCCGTTCTAGCGGGCGTTGAAAGCGTCATGGTATCGATGGGCACCAAAGAAGTGTCTTATTTAGATGTAGACATCGGTTCTCTTCGCACTGTTTCGTCTTCAGGCAAGATCGAATATCTTGCCTCTCTCATCCACAGGACCAGTGTTCTTGCATCAAAAATGGGGAAACTCTTCAGCTCGACAGTCTCCAAAGAGGATGAACGGCTGAGGCAATTCACCTACCGAGTGATCTCTAAAGGACAAGGAGCTAGCGATCCTTCCTTCGTCGTCCGCCCTTCGGCCGTCTTGCGGGCAGCATCTGACCATTTACGTACTTATGATTCTTGGAAATTGGTCACAAGGCTACGTCAAATGTGGTCTGCTCTGGATCGGAACACCAAAGAGGATGTTTCACGTGACTTTCTGTATGGTTCTTTCGAACGACCTGCCAATGCTAGAGAGCAAGTTATGGCAGCTTTCGAGCGTTGGAGGAGCTGGGACTTAGACAACATCGCGCACACGGTGCTCTTGGACAACATATTTGGCAAGAGCCCCGACTCTGCCGGACCGGCTACCGACCGAACCCCGTTCATGTTAGTTGTCAGAATCCAAGAGATACAGTTCGTCCTAGATCCCGGACCCAAACAGAATCAGATCTTCCTCGCCGACCTAACCGTGAGGGGCGAGGAGAAAATCCCAGGCAGAGGAGAAAGTCACGGGGGTTCAGGCACGCCCGAAGATCCTTTGACAGTTGTGAACATATTCTGCAGCCAGGCCAGTATGAATCTCAACTGGGAGCTTTGTAGACTCGCAGACGACATGCTGAAACTCTACAAGGAGAAGGACGCCAAGGAATCCGCAGAGGAGCACCCAGCGATTTCTAAAGCACCCAAATCCCAACCGTCCCGGTCGCCAAGATCGTTCCATGTGGTAGCAGCACTAATGCTTGGCTCAATCCGCCTGGAGACCATCAATTTGGTCGCTGAAGCTCAAAGCAATGAGCTCAAGCTTTCGCTATTAGCGACAGATGCAACACAAGGTATAACGAGCACGAATATGATCCTGGGGTGCGATACAACCACAACCAAACTACGGAGTCAGTCTCAGAGTCTCCTCAGCCTTCGTCTAAAAAGACCGAGTGTCTTCGTCGCGCATGAGCTATCAGTCGATGGGGGTACAGCAATACACTCAGTAAAGGCGACGGCAAGCAGCCAAGATATGAGGCTGCTCGTTAAGCAGGATCCTATCGTGCTCTCAGAGGTTGTAGATATGCTGGTCCGGGACGAGGCGGCCCAACTTTATGAGCTGCAGCAACAATTTGGGTCTTCTCCGTCTCAGAACCAGAAGGCCAAAGTCGCCGAGCGCCTCACAACCTTCCGCGTTGATTTAGCCATGTTTCTAGACTCCTATACGATTACCGTTCCGCTTCTCCGGTCGCTCACATACACGATCAAAGGCGTCGTATCTCGGGCTGCGATGGCTGCGAACTTTGGCAAAGAAATCACTTTGAACTTCGACGTCAAGGAGAATTCGCACGAGATGCAAATCAACATCAACAATGCTCCGCGTACCATTTCTCTATTGCAGATACCGCCGACGAATGGCCGCGTGACGAGTCGTATGGCTCCCGGGGAACATTCCATCACGGTATTCGCTTCCCTGGAGCTTGTCCAGCTAGATGCTTCAGCTGTGTATAGCCTGTTAGCCGCCCTCAACCGCCCGGAGATTTCGAGTACCATCAGCGATCTTCAACAGCAAGGCAGAATTATTCGGGAACATGCGAATGAAATCTTCGGACCGTCGAGCGCAACGGAGCCAGCGTCGCCAGTATCTAACGATTCAATTTTGACCTACGTTGTTCACAGCACCCTTGCTGGTATCCAGATATTCAGCACCACGCCGCTCTCTTCAGATGTCGAACCATCAGCGCGCTTATCATTCTGCTTGGATAGTGTCCACTTCGAATTCGCCAATAAACTCGATCATGGGCCAATTCTGGATAGACCCGAAGTGCACGTCAACCTACGCAAGTTCTCGTTTGATATCGAGAAAGGGTCCGCCGAGAGGATGCGATCGTGCGGCAATCTAGCCGTCAGCGCTCTAATTACCGCCACCTCGAGAGAATCGGAGGATGGCGCTAATTTGAGGGCTATTGACTTTGAGTCCAATGGGCTGGAGGTCAACTTATCACCTGAGACCGTCTCTACCCTTGTTGATGTTCTCGGCTACATGGGTGACAGGATCAAGGATCTCGATACCTCTCGCGAGCTTGAATACTTGCGGAAATTGAGGCAATCCAGACCAAAGATCACGATCAACGACAACGAAGAGGAGGAGCCGGAAAAGGATATCTTCGATTCGTTCCTAGCTTCGATTATGTATTCCTTCGTGATGCGCGATATTCAGGTCGCCTGGCTCGTTTCGAACAATCAAGAAGCCGTGAGAGGTGAAGAGGACCTCGTTCTCTCTTTCAAGAAAATTGAGTTTACTACGAGGAGAAAGAAGACAGCAAAGTTAACTATCGAAGACCTTCAACTGCAGATGGTTCCCCCGGGCCAGGAAAGACCCCACAGGTCATTAAACTCTGCATTCCTGCCGGAAGTGATCTTGAATCTAGCTTACGTGTCGACTTCTGGCGCTCGCCGGCTAGCTTTCCAGGCGATAGGAAAGCCTCTAGATATTCGCCTAACCTCTGCATTTATCATTCCGGCATCGCATCTCCAAAGCTCCATAAGCTTGTCTGCGAAGAATGTAAGGCAAGCTTCGGGATACTGGGCTCCAATCGTGCTGCCGGATAAGCAGCCGGAAGAGCTTTCCGGGCAGGCGACAGAGACTACCCGGTCACTGTTCGGAAGCAAGAGACTCGAATCGCTCTTGATAGATGCGGATTTTGCGGGGGCTGTGGTACACCTATCCGCGAAGAAACCTGTCGACTCGGATTGTACAGGGCTGAGAGCCAGTCGTCCGGCGCTGGCTGGCAAATACGGACAGTTCAGCAATGATGAGTCTGGCAGCAGCACTGATCTCCGTTCTCCTGGTCTCGCTTTGAAACTGGAGTATCGAGATGATGGCCAAGAAGACCCGACGTTGTATGGAGAGGTCAAAGTGGACGCCTCGCGCAACAAGCTGTACCCATCAGTCGTTCCTCTCATCCTGGATATCACGTCGAGTATTAAAGAAGTAGTGAGCGACGACCAAGTTGACTCGCCACATACGCCTTCGACGCCCAGCGAAGCTTCAGGCAATGTAAAGTCTAATAAGGCCGACGGTGATAACATCTTGACGGCGGATCCGAGCGCAGTATTAGGGCGCGTGAAACTGAATCTTGGTCTGCGCATTTGCAGACAGGAGTTTACCCTAAGCTGCGAGCCCATCGGCCGAGTTACTGCCACGGCCTGTTTCGAGGATATATATATTACCTGTAACACTGTGCACTCCACCGAGCAGGGAAACTTCTTTGCCATATCAGGCACTTTCAGCAACTTCCACGCTGCCGTGCAACACGTATATTCGCAGGGTTCTACGGCCAGCTTCGCGGTCGACTCTTTCGTGCTGTCGTTGATGAACAGCAAACATGTCAGCGGAACAAGCGGCGTGTCTGCTATACTCAAAGTAAGTCCGATGGCAGTGGCTATCAACGCGAAGCAGCTACAAGACTTCCTGCTCTTCCGTGAAATCTGGCTTCCTAGGGAAGTCAGACGGAGTTCTTCATTTCCCCTAGAAAATGTCGCGGCAGATGTGACGACACAAGGCCATCTTATGCAGAGATACCAGCAGGTTGCCGCTACCGCGGCCTTCCCCTGGACCGCGACAGTATCGATCAGCGGACTTGACGTCGCTGTTGATCTGGGCCAGGCGCTGGGCAAGTCTAAGTTTGGTATTGAAAACTTGTGGCTATCTTCCAAGAAAACGTCGGATTGGGAGCAAAACCTCTGTCTAGGCTTCAACCAAATCGGAGTTGACTCCACCGGCCGATTAGGAGGCTTCGTTACACTTCAAGACTTCAGACTTCGCACCTTGATTCAGTGGCCAGAGCGCGAGCGCGCTTTGAATGAGACGCCGAGGATCCAGGCATCTATCGGTTTCAGTCAGTTCAAGATGAAGACTGCGTTTGACTTCCAAGCATTCTTGATGGCTGATATCAGGTCGCTGAATTTTCTCATGTACAACGTCCGCCAGGACAGAAGTGCGAATGGCGATCGACTCGTGGCGACTCTCGACGGAGACGCGGTCCAAGTTTTCGGCACGACGTCATCTGCTGCTCAAAGCGTTGCTTTGTGGAAGGCTATCCAAAGACTCATCCAGGAGAGAAAGGCCAGTTTCGAGATGTCGCTGCGAGATATTGAGAAATTCACGAGAAAAAAGTCGACGGCAAGCCAAGAGCAAAGCCGACGACCTAATCCAAGCAAGCCAGCGCCAGACGATTCAGTTGCGAAATCCCCAATATCTCTCGACACGGATGTGGTTGTGACGTTGAAGGCTCTCAATCTTGGTGTCTTCCCAAACACGTTCTCGGATCACCAGGTGTTCAAACTAGAGGCTCTCAACGCACAAGCAAGATTCGCGGCCAGCATAGAGAGAAGGCGCATACACAGCATCCTCGGCCTTACTCTGGGTCAGCTGCGGATAGGCCTCGCGGGCGTCCGGCAGGAGGCGCCCAAGTCGGTCAACGAAATCTCGGTCGAACACGTGGTGGCGAGCGCCACGGGCTCGCGCGGCGGCACGATACTCAAAGTTCCCAAGGTGGGGGCCGTCATGCAGACCTGGCAGCAGCCCGACTCGCGCACCATCGAGTACATCTTCAAGAGCGCGTTCGAGGGCAAGGTCGAAGTCGGCTGGAACTACTCGCGCATCAGCTTCATCCGCGGCATGTGGGCGACGCACTCGAAGGCGCTGGCCACCATCTGGGGCCGCGAGATACCGGCCATGTCGGCCATCAAGGTGACGGGCGTGGGCCTGGGGTCCGGCGGCGACGGCGAGCGCGACGCCGCCGGGGGCCGCGAGCGCCAGCAGCAGAAGATCACGGCCGAGGTCAACGTCCCGCAGTCCAAGTACGAGTACGTGCCGCTCGAGCCGCCCGTCATCGAGACCCCGCAGCTCCGGGACATGGGCGAGGCCACCCCGCCGCTCGAGTGGATCGGGCTGCACCGGGACCGCCTCCCGAACCTCACACACCAGATCGCCATCGTCTCGCTGCTCGAGTTGGCGGGCGAGGTCGAGGAGGCCTATTCGAAGATCCTCGGGTCGTCGTGAGCGCCGTGCTTGTCGGGTAGACAGGGAGGAATTGAGAATTAATCCGTATACTACGTCATTAAGATATGAAAAGCCAGGCGTGCTCTTCGGTTGTAATGTTATTCAAAAGACAGGGGGGAAAGGAGTCGCTGGGTCGGGGGTTTAGAATAGATATAATAGAGAATGCGTTCGTGAAGAAAACTTGGTTGATTAGTCAAACAATGTGCATTGCTCTTTCACTTTACGACCTCGGTGCCACGAATGCTTCGAGACATCGCCACGCTGTGCAATTCCTTCGCACGTTAAGTCTGAGAAGAGACGAACGTGTAATCCCGACGTTTAGATATGTTACCCTCATGCCTAAGAGCCTCATTTCCCCCAACAGGTGAGCTACGACTTACGACTCATAGCGAGTTACATTCCCTCCCAACCCGTTGCCTAGGTGATACCCTTTCGTGCTATATACTATAGCCTGTATTTCGAAGCTGAGGAGAGAACTCGGACACCTACATATCCATCAGCTTCTTGACCCGCTTCTCCAGGCTATCCTCAAACTCCTGGACGCCGCCCTCCAGCCGCGCCAGCCGTCCACCCCTGAGACGGTACACGTCCCGCCGTCTCGGGGCCTCGTCCGCGTCCCCGAGGGATAGCGTGTCGCTACCGCCCTCGCCGTCGTCGTCGTCGACCAGTCCCTCCACGACGCCCCGAAGGAACCACCTGTCGTGGGTCACGAGGACGACGGCGCCGGGCCAGTCCCGCAGCGTGCTCCGCAGCGCCGCCACCGTCTCGTAGTCGAGGTGCGTCGTCACCTCGTCGAGGACGAGCAGGTGCGGGCGCCTCCAGATCACACGGGCGATCTCCAGACGCACCAGCTGGCCCCCCGAGAGCTTGCGCACGGGGACATCGGACGCCAGGCGGCCGGGGAGACCGAGGGACCCGAGCAGGCCCCGCAGCTCTCCCTCGTCCAGCTCGCCCGAGACCTCCCTCGTCAGGAGCGCCAGGGCCGTGAGGTCCGGCTCGGAGAGCCCCGCCCGCTGCAGGTCCTCGACGGCGTGCTGGGAGTAGTATCCCAGCTTCAGCCGGGGGTGGCTCGTCAGCGTTCCCGACGTGGGCCTCGTCTCCTCCACCAGCAGCTTGATCAGCGTGGACTTGCCGCTGCCGTTAAGGCCCAGGATCCCGACCCTGTCGCCCTCGTTGATGGTCAGGTTGATATCGCTGAGAACCAGAGACGGAGCGGCTCTCGTCTTCGTGTCTTTCGGATATCGGAACGACACCCCTTCCAGGGACAGAAGCGCGCCGGGGAACCTGAGTTCGGTGGGCTCCGGCAGGTCGAAGCTGACGGGCTTTTGCTCGGGAGGGATGTCGATCTCGGCACGACTTGTGTAGTGATATCCCGGAAGGTCTCGGTTCAACTTGAAGCGGCCCCCCTTGGCGTTGACCTCGAGGCCCCAGCGGTCGTCAAGCTTCTTCTGCCGCGACTTGGCCTGTCTGATCTTGTTCTGATCGTCCTTGGCCTTGCCCTCGCGCATGTTGCGCTGGATGGTCTGCTGGATGTGTTCTTTCTGCTTCTCCTGCGCCTCTTTCATCTTCGTCAGGTAGATCTTCTTCTCTGCCTGAGACGACTCGTACATGGGAAGGTCACCGTGAAAATACGTCAAGTCCTTGTTGTTAATGATTAAGAGGTCGGTACACAGGGATACGAAATCCCGGTCGTGAGAAACTAAGATCAGAGTCGGGGGATCTGCTGATTCGGCGACAGAGGTGAGGTGGCGCTGTAGCCACATGATCCCTAGAAGGTCGAGGAAATTGGTGGGCTCGTCCAGAATCAAGATGTCTGCTTCTTGTAGCAGGGCCGAGGCCAGGCTTGTCCGCATTCTCCAACCCCCGGAAAGGTTTGATACCGGCTTTTGCACCTGTTCATTAGAAAAGCCAAGACCTGTGAGGATCTTCTTCGCCCGAGTTTCCACTTCAGCTAGCTTGGAAGGCTCGACCTGGAGCTGCAGGTCCGCGAGCAGATCAGCGGCCTCGGTTGTCTCCCGAGCCAGGTCTTCAGGGGATATATCCCCGTCTCTCTGTTCGTATCTGTGAAATGTGAGATAGGGACATTAATAGACCGTTTAGTGTGTTCTGAGCGACTTACTGCGACTGAAACTCTGCGACTTTCTTCTCAATGGCAGTCAACGCTTTCCTGGCTTGCAATCCCCTGGCACCGCTCCGGAGCCTAGCGTCCTTGTCTTTCAGGAACAACTCCTTCTGCAGGCGGTCATAACGGATTTTACGAAGTCCTCTGAGCGCGCCGTAGGGATTGCCGCTCTCAACACTGGAGGAGAGGGCTGGAACCATATCAGCCCCACTACGTCAAGGAGGTATGGGAGAACGGGTTAGTGAGCACGGCATGGCAATGATCTACGAACCTTCTATTTCCCTCAGTACTTCGTGCTTCGAGGTAGCTCGCTCAATGACCTCCTCTAGAACCGTGGCTCCCCTGGATTCATTGCCAGATGGTGAGCTACCTTGTAGTGCATCATCAATGTCGGCATGGCTAGCATTAGTCTGATGTAAGAGGACAATACGCGTCTCCTCAGGGATCCCGGGGATGAGCTTCTCGGCGATGGCCTTCAGGAGAGCTACGAGACGGGTTTAATATCTTCATCCCAAGTAATTATCTGACGAATTCAACGCTTACTAGATTTTCCAGTGCCATTCCGCCCAAGCAATGCATATCGCTGACCGGCCTTCAGTCTCAACTTAGCATTGGTGAGAATCTCGGTCCCTTCACTCTTCTTCGCCTTTCCCTTTCCTTTGGCATCAGGCCTAGGGCCTGATGTGACCGTGATGCTAAGACCTTCGATGTCCAGCTATAGGCTAGGAGTCAGCCGTACGCGCTCATGTGTTGTTCACTCTGTCATTTACCTCTCTATAATTGGGGGCTGCGATGTTGAATCGAGTTTGCTTGCTAGTGCACAGAATAGTAGCTACGGACTCTGCTTCCATCGACGTCATCTGGGATCAGGTTTGGTAGAGCGGTCTCCTATGGGATGAGAGAAGAGAAAATGCAAAAACGAGTGCTTCAAATCGTGTAAAGAAAGCGAGGAAACTTGGGTATAGCTTGAGTTCATTGGAAATACCCTTCACGGTCATCCGGGTTGCGACTTCCACTGTCCCGGCGTTGACAGCCGTTTTATTCATGGGCAGCATTGCGCCTAAACAGATAATAAATACATAGGTCTGAGTTGATGGTGTCTCATATTCAGCCACATGGGCAAGTCTACCTCTCGTCATGCATGTATGATGGAGTAGCCACCCCTGAGGTAGTATACAACACCATTTTCAATGCTGACTTCTAGAAAAAGCCTGTGTATTTCATTGGAAGCTGGGTTCGCATCTACATTCGCTAGCGTGGATGAATCATACTGAGCTATGCCGCCGACCCGTTTTGTAATTGGTTGGAGGGTGTGACTCACGCCGCCGTCTTAGCTACACACCGGGGTACTAACTATGTACCTCCAGTCTGCGTTTAGGGGATACAGTATGTTGGGACTGGGTCTCGAATTATTCAGGTACAGGGATGCCAAGCCAACATTCAGTGTGTAGGGCGGATGTGCAGCCGCTCCCCTATTCCAAGTAGATATTATCGATAGACAGTAACGGCCTTGCTTGAAATTCTAGACAAGTGTAGATATCAATATAGCTTCATGATACATGTAGACAACCGTCTATCTACGAGACAATCAAGCGGTCCACCAGGATCCGTAAGTGAGCTTCCTCCTCCACCGTGACTGTCATGCTTCCGCCCTGCGGCATCTCCACGATCGTCCCGTCGACGCACACCTTCCTCCACCTCGGATCCCGCTCGAGGGTGGTCACCCTCACCTCGGCGATCTCGTCGTAGCCGACCCGCTCCTCGGGGCCGCCGCCGCCCTCCCCGGCCCACCGCATGTCCACATGCCTGCCGCCGTCGTACGCCCGCATCATAATGTCCATGGTGCGCTCGCCGCCGACGTCGCCGAAGTGCACGAGCCGCAGCCCGCCGTCGAGTGGCCTGCTGGCCGGCGAGATGGTGAATGTCTCCTCGAGGTTCGACACCAGCGTGGCGAGGACGTACGCGTGCCGGTCCCTCTCCACCCTTTTTCTCTCCTTCTCCCCCGGCGTCGTGATCTCGACCTCGGCGCTGTAGGCATGGCTCTCCCGCAGCAGCTCCTGCGCCACCATGCCGAAGCGCTTGGCGCCGTGCGCGCGGTACGCCGGTGTGTCGCTCTCCCAGACCAGCTGGCTGTGGAACCCGTAGCTCGCGACAATGGCGCCGCGGAGGTGGGACACGGCGTCGGCGCGCTCCTCCGCCTTGTCCGCTTCTTCGCCGTTGTCACTCACGTAAGTGATTAGGCGGGAGCTCGGTGAGAACGCCGCCTCGAAGGACGGTAGCGGCGCGGCTGCGCCCGTGAGGAGCGTGCGTAGACCCTGCACGAGCCCGGAGGGGGGTGCGGCGGGCCCGCCGGCCGCCTTGACCGGCTTGTGCAGCGAGTTGAAGAGCGCGTTGCCGGTGCCTAGTGGTAGTACCGCGACCAGCGGCGTGCGAGTTTGCGTCCTCGAACCGCCATCCGTCGGCGCTTTGCCGTTTAACAGCTCGACGATACCACCGTCTCCACTTAGGAGGATGACCGTATGGTCTATCTCAATCGCTTCCTGCTCCGGGCCACCCTCATTCAAGTCCTGCGCGAATTGACGGATGCTTTGTGCATCTTTCGTAATGACAAGATTATATCGGTTGCCTCTGTTATCAGATTCGGCCTGCGCCGAAGGACCGTTGCCTCCTTCAGAGGATGTGAAGCCTAACGTATCTAGGAGGGGCTTGAGAGCGGCCTCGTAGAACGCCAGTGCACGCCCGGTTCCCGCACCCGTCGAGACGAGCACATGCACTTTACGGGACGGGCCATCGCGCAGATATTCTGGAACTTGTTCGACCAAGACACTGTTCAGTAAGTCCGGCGCGACGTCCGTAACCTGGACACGCGCCAGTGCGAATGGGCGACGGCCGTCTTCGACGTATTCTTGAAGACTGAAGACATCGTAACCTCCCGAACTCTCGGTTTGTTTGCGTATGAAAACAACCTCTTCAGTTTTGATGGAGCCGGTCTTACTTTCCATGCTGTTTGCAGTCGTCTCGTTCATGTAGCTGGGTTCTCCCGTGTCCCGCCTGTGATGCTAGCACTCAACTTCTGGTTTGTCAGCATCAGCCTAGTTAGACTGCTACTTATTCCCCCCTGTAACCCGCGATGTTATCAACAAGGGCGGGGAACTTGGTGTCGCAGACTTCCTTGAATGCCGAGATAACTGCAATGGCGTAAAACGAGCGCCTTGAGCCCGACTCGGAACATTCAGACTGTTGTTGCTGGTCGGCTCTTTTGACACCGGTAGTACACGCTTACGCGCAGTCGAACCCACGGCATCCCACCTTAAGCGACTTCAACAGTGTGGGGCTCTTCGATTGCGGCATCGCATCGATATAAAGCGCAATACCAGTGAATATGTTTACATTTGCGTAGTCGACCTGTTTAGACGCTCAAAAAGCAAATGGTATCAATTCCAACCGTTCTAATTCCGTTACTCAAATTGACAGAAGGCAGGGCCGCCTTTTGTGTATAGAAGCCAATGGAGTATAAGCGCCTGTTATCCGCTCGCCTTACTCAGGGGTCCCCAGTTCTCTCTAGGGTTGGCTTGATATCTAACCAGACCCCTCTTCGAATTATCTCGGCCGAGACTCTTGTTGAAGATGACTTCCAGTTTATCTACCTCGTCATCGTGCTTGTTGGCTTGCTTGTTATCATCACTGCTTTGCTCACCGTTGCCGTTCTGCTCAGCATCCGGCTTTTCACCCAACCTTAATAGAGTATACGCCGGACTGTTCTTAGATATGTTTTCGACTTTTACGGGATGCTTTTGACGGACCCATTCCCTCATAACATGCCAAATGACGGACCAAGGTGCGTCGGTCTTGATACTGCCTGGTTTGCAGTGACTTCGAGTGACCTGATAACCGAGACCGCGCAGCGCGCCTCGGAAGCTCTCTTCATCAGGGCAGACACAGTGCATCGCACCTGCAAGGACCGTCGGGTGGAAAAAGAACGGATACGGTTCTAGCGCCGCGAGGGCGTCGTCCTTAATGCTGGCGAGCTGATCTGCTGGGGGCGGCAGAAATTCTTCAAGTGCAGTCTGCAGCATTCCTTCTATTCTTGGCACCGTACCGTAGACGTCTTTCGAGATATTGGGCAGATCATCCAGTATCTTCTTGATGAAATCGGTTGAATGCAGCCGTCCAGCATACATGGGGCCAGATAGGTGCATCTTGGAGCCGCAATGTTTGCAGTTCTGATCGACCGTAGGTGCCATCGCTAGACCGTGTTTATACATCACACCCTTGCCCGACTTATTCGACACTTTTTTGTTGCGAAGCAGGAGTTGAGTCTCGTAGGCGCCGCAGCCTTGGTCACAGCTGTATACAATCATCGTCTTGCCCGCTAAGAACTTGACACTTGCAGGGGACTTCCTAACTTTCACAAAGACACGGACGTAGTAGTCGATAGACAGACTGAGGAGGGGTTCGACAGCCAAGCCTTGTCGTGCAGCTGTGCTGGCTAATCCATGGATTATCAAGCGAATTCCAGCTTCATGGGAGTGGAAACCCTTGACAGGTATCCCGCCATAGAGCGCATATGCCTTCTCCGAGTACCCATGCGATGCCCAAACGCCCGAATCTGTACAAGTAACGCACAAGAGTCCGCCATCGTCGCGTACAGCGTTGAAGGCCGCGTCGAAGAAGGTCGCTGCTGTTCCGTAGGGATCAAGATCAATCACGTCGTACTTATTACTTGCTTGCGGGCCACCCTTCCTAGGTTGCTTCGAGTTTTCATGCTCGCGGAACACCTCTTCGGTTAGTCGTGAGTACATATGCACACGAGCATCACCCTGAGTAGCGACGACTTTAGATCCCACCCCGTTGTGTTCAGCATTTCGCTTGATAGCTTCTACAGCCGAAGGCGTAAGGTCGTTAGCGGTGACCGAGGTGACGAACGGTAGCTCTTGTGCGTATCGCAACGCTCGAAGCCCGGTGGCAGAAAGAGCATCAAGGATCGTAAACCTAGGAGGGCTCAATTTTCTCTCGTGGCCAGCTTCAGTAGACTTAGTTTCTTCCCTGATGTCTCGGTTTCCCGATGCCTGAGGGTCCTGGGCAGCAGCCGCGGTCGGCTCAGCACCAACATCGTCCGGTTTTGTTGTATCGTTCTCGGTTGTAGATGGTTGAGCCCTTTCAAGGTCGGCCATATCCGTGTCCTCTCCGTTCGCAGCTTCAGTGCTAGCGCCTGGTTTGGTATCCCCCTCCAAGCTAGTAGACGAGGTATGCTGCTTCTTCGACCTGCCATTGTCCGTATCCGACTTATCGCGCTTCCTCTTCGTCCTCTTCGCCATGGCCGCCTGCCTTTGTGCCACCACTCCTTCTCCATATGCTTTGATTGCAAGGACCGTCAGATCGCGATTGAATTGCTGAATGGGGTTGTAAAAGACTCTTTGCTGTTCCTCGACAGCCTTTGCACCTTTCTGGGTGGTTTCCTTTGCAGGGGCCGGGATAAGAATTTTGGCAAGACCTTCCTGAACCTCAGCGAACTCCTCGCCATCTTTTGTCGTCACTATTTTGGCATTGCTCGTGGCTGAGCTGGCATTTTGGATTTGGGACGACATGTTGCGAAGAGCTTCCGGAAGCCGCTTCTGAATTGAAAGTCGAATTACATGCCTTAGTCCAAACCGAGGGATTACATACGGCACAAAAAGCATACGCTTTCAAAAAGTTTCAGTTCGGAATGGTGAAGGAAGACTTCCCTCATCGATGGCTCATCTCGTGATCCGGTGTTCAGAGATGCGAAGCTAAGTCCAAAGATTTTTCGGGAAGCTCTCGTTACAATAGTGGGGTCAGCGTTTCTACTTATTCTGCCAGGCGGTCAAGGTTGCTAGAGCTAAAGTACTCAGGTACCTACCCTTGGAGGGGCCAAAATACCTAGTTGACCCACTTATCCAGTAGCTGAAATTCGGGATTAGAATAATAAAGATACGGCCGATGTAATGCTGGTATTTTGAATCGTGCTGTGAGGAAACGGCCTCAATTGTTTCTGCTGCTGATCGCTCCTAGGTTCCTGTATGTTCCTGTTGGTGGGAAATGCGTGGGCGTGCGAAGGTCTAGCTACGTACACAAATAGTGGGGCTGTCGCGCCCACCTCGCCGTTGCTCTAGCGACCCCCTCCCAATCAACAATTCCTTTAGCCACCACACATATCCTAACACGCCCTCATGGCTAAAGGGATTTCCACTGCCGTTGAGGCTATTCAGACCTCGCCGGCGCCCTCAAGGCTTCAGGCTTCCGTCCAAAATTCCATCACAACGCGCTCATGCATCCTTGTGCCTCCCGAACCGTGATATCCTCCGTATATGTGACTTGCGCTTCGGCCCTTCGGTGGCGGTGACTTCCTTCGTGTGCCCTTGGGATTTCTTGGTGACGTCGTTGACTTCGGATGATCTTCTCGTCCACGCGCGATGCGTCAGTGTCTTTGTTGACATTGTTACCGAATGGCAGGCTTCTTCGTTGTTAACCGTCGTGGTTAGACTTGTATCCCTTCGTAAGACCTCTGTGCCCTGCTGTAGGTCTTATGCCTTTCCTCTAGGCTTCCGTTGCCCTGCAATAAGGACTTATGCCTCATTTAGGCCTCTCTTGCCACTCCAATAGGGACTTATGCCTTTACGGCAGGCCTCTTACTCGCAACTTCGCACCTTCCGTACGCCCTCAACCCTTGCGGTGCGACAATGAACTTTCACGGGCCATCTTTAATTGCTTTTTCGAATCGAGCCGCGTTGACCTTGCGGCAGCTGGCGGCAGGGCGACGAGCCCTTCAACGCTCGCGCCCTCCCGGGTGGTACCTCGAATTGCGTACAAAATAGGTGTTTCTGGATGTCAATTGACAGTCGAATTACCAAGAGACGGACCCGAAGATGCTACCATGTGAGGAAACGGTCTTAATTGTTTCTGCTGCTGATCGCTCCTAGGTTCCTGTATGTTCCATGCGGGCTTGCCGTCTCGGTCGTACTTCTTCGCGTTGTGACTTTGTCCCTCCGGCTTCTTGCCCTTGCTTTCCTTGCCTCGGAATTCGGCGACGAAGTCGTCATAGACCTGACTAACAGTGGTGGTTGGGTGCTGGCGAAGGGTTCCTTTCATACGAGATAGCCACGATGGCTGAAAAGAATGCGACCGGTCAGGCCTTGGCCTTGGCCTAGAACAATTGATGAAGGCGTTTGCCAAGCTGTCAAACGAAACCGTCGAGAAGAAAAGGGATACGTACCTCGGTTGGAAGCACTTCGACTTCAAGCTTAGCGAGAAAAATCGTCTGCGCGGCAGTGACAACTGGGAGATGTGGAAGACAGCCTCCTGGGTCGCCCTGCTGGCGATCGGTTATCATGACGGCGATTCGGTGAAGCTTACCCGTACTGACGAAGCCCAATTGGCCGCCGCCGTTATCGCGAACGTCAAGGAAGGTCCCATGGCAGTCGTCGCTGGTCTCACGAAGGGTATAGAGATGTTCAAGACCTTGGAGCGCTCATACGGAGCCAAAGGTATCGATCGACAAATGGACGTCTTCAGTCAGCTTCAGTTCCTTCGATGGGACCCCAAGAAGACTTCAGCCGCTTTGGACCACGTCGTCGTATTCAAGTATTTGGTACGCCGCTGCAACGAATTAGACATGCCTGTCAACAGCGGTCAACAAGTGACATTCTTTTCAACTCGATCGAGAGCGCTGCCAACTGGAAATCTTCGTATGAAAGGAACCCTTCGCCAGCACCCAACCACCACTGTTAGTCAGGTCTATGACGACTTCGTCGCCGAATTCCGAGGCAAGGAAAGCAAGGGCAAGAAGCCGGAGGGACAAAGTCACAACGCGAAGAAGTACGACCGAGACGGCAAGCCCGCATGGAACATACAGGAACCTAGGAGCGATCAGCAGCAGAAACAATTAAGACCGTTTCCTCACACATGCATAGCAAAAGTCTCTGATTATTCCCATTCCACTGAAAAAGAATTTCGGTTGAATTATATATCAGCCTGAGGGTGTCTTCCGTAGTTGTCTGGGATGGTCGATGCTCGGGAGATCAGAAAAAAACACATGCAAGGATTATGCTCTCAGAACCGGATCAGAGGGTAGAAAGCAGGAGCAATGGTGGAAATACGCTATTGTGCGATGCTCACTCTAGATAATTGTACCGTTGGTAAGAGATTGCTAGGTTAAGGACTTGAGCTTCTAACCTACAACCATGTAGGTATAAGGCTGATGTTGCGCTAATATAAAGAAGCCATGAGATAGATACTTAACGTGTTCAACACCTGCAGAACAACCGGAATATACGAGGGTTCAAATCTACTATCATTCTGGTCGGGGTTTGGACTTGATTCCACCTTACAAGGCACGAAAGGAAATATGTGGGCCTCTTAATCTGAACAAACAGCTTTGCCAGAGCGGCGCCATGGTGCATTATCATTAGCCGATTGCTTAAATAAGATCAAGAGATGACAAACAAACAGGCTGGTCTCCCGACCCGCCATCCGTCGCGACGGCGTCAGACGTTGGTGTTAGGTGGGAGCTAGAGGCTGGGCGATACCTGCGAAATTGAAAATGCCTGACACCAAACTGTTAGTCATCGCAGCTGTTCGGCCTGAGTCGAGCAGAAGACTGCGTAAGCACCATTGGTTTCAGCTCAGTCTCAATCTTCATGATGTGACTGCCTACATCTATGCTTCTCCCGGGGTGAGCGTTGGACTTGCCATCAGCTTCGAGGAGACTAACAGTCACAGGAAGGCAAGTCGCGATCTGCGAATCCGACGGCTACTTTGAGATGTCTCAAATGAGACAATAATTACCTCTCACCACTGACGACACTCTCGGTCGGATCTCGAAGAGTCAATTCATCGCCAATATCACACACTCGTTACTGAGATATTGGTGTTAAACAATACTGTAGCACGATCAATGGGACCTAGACGTTCCAGGGGCTGCCGGATCGTAACTTCCTTCCTCTTTACTCTTCTTAAAACCCCATTCTCTCCGGGGATCCGATCAGTAGGATCGGCTGGGGTCAACCTAGTCATACACCGATGCCCCATGACGGCGGGAATGTTCCTCACGACGAAGATGGGGAGGAAGAGAAGGACTATCGACTCCTCCCACACAAAGAATGGGTGCGGCGTGCCGGAGCGGTTTTGGTCTGACATGAACCAATTCAGTGAGTTTGAAGAGCACATAAAATCCATCGTCGACAAGGCCCTGGTTCCCGCCGGCGATGACGTTAATGAAGCCCTCGCAGGCTGCTTTGTAAAGTTCCGGGCTGCCAGGCAGTCGGTCGAGAACAACGGCCCAGCCGTGTACACCCCGGCGGCTCCCATCATCCGGCCTTTCGCTAGAGTGTCTCAGCTGCCTTCGTCGAGGAAGAGGTGAATCATGGGTTTGGCCGAGAGCCTGCCCGGTTCTAAACCAAGGCTATCACTTATCGGTCATTGTAAGTATCGGCTATGTGTCTCTTCATGCATGGTATATCATAGGGCATCCTTCCGACTCATAGGGAAGTTGACAGGTCTCGGTGCTCCACGGGGCTGAGTTCCTCGTAACCGCCTGTTTAGCAGTTTCGCATTCAGAGTTCAACAGAATTGTGAAATCACCCAGGATCTACTTACAATTGGGAAAACCAATATTGTGGGTAGTATCTCTAGGGGTTGTGGCCGTAATGTACGAGGAATTTTATTAGATGCGAATCCACTAGTGTACAACACGTGGGGAAAACTTCATAGATAGAGGGCATATATAGACTTTATTCAGATATTGTCATCTAGATGTTTCGTCTTACTGAAGAACGATAGTTAGGCTCACCGGGTATGGTGAATAAAGAGAAACGCACGACGCGAGAAGACAAAAAAACATCGGACTGCTTCTTCTATCATGCCGTCAATGGTACCGGGAGAACGCGGTGCAACCTCGTGACTATTTCTAGGTAATCCGGCTCGTTGTCATCGGTGATGATGCCATGGCGGATGAAGAAGTCGATCATCACCGAAGCGCAGTTCGCCTTGAACTCTTCACGACGCAGCGCCTCTTTCACCTGTTGCGCGTCCCAAAGATAGAACGCCTCGACCTCATCGTCTCGCGGCTTCGGAACTACGTCCTCTCCGACCTCCAGGTCGAACACGTACACCACGTCCGGCGCCATGAGTCCGAACTCGCCCCCGGACCCGGCGCCGCTCTCGTAGAGGTAGGTGATGGCCCCGCAGGGCTTTATGCCTTTCCGGACGAGGTCTTCCGGCAGCGAGGCCTCTTCGTCCGCTTCGTGCATGATGCACTCCAGAGCCGACTCCTCGGCCCTGACGCCGCCGGCAACGGTGGTGTCTAGCTTACCGGGCCAGGTCTTCAGGTGCGCGCTCCGCCGAGGGACCCAGATTTTTAGTCCTTCGGCTGTGCGCGTGTACACGGTCATATGCGCCCCTCGGCAGGCGATGCCGAACAAACCCGCTGCGGACCTCTTCAGCTGTACGGGAGGGTATTTTGCCCCGAGGATTCTGTACTCTTCCCGGAGAGTCCGGGACAGCGACTGAAACACTCTACCATCGTGTGCTGCCTCTATGACCTTTGCAAAAGCCGCGTTGCATGCTGCGGATGTGTCTCTGCCGTTGGAGCTGTCCAGGAGCTTGACGGTTCGTGGCCGCTCGTCTGGCTTGCTGATTTCGAAATCAGACGTCCATGGCATTTTCTGGACGGTTGACGGATGGAGATAGCCATGAGGACGTGAGTCGTCTGGTAGCAAGAGCCGATAGAATGCCGGATCAGATCCTTCGGCATATGGAGTCCTGGCGATGTCGATATGTGGGAAACTGGCCATCCGATAAGCATGTGGGTCTCGACCGTTAGTAATAGCTGAGCGGACTTATCGCAGGCCTTCACCAGGTCGAGGTAGGACTTTGCTGGGAATGACATGGTCGATAGATACCATACGCATTGCTGTACTTGAACTTAATTCCGAACGCCGTATGAGTCGACCGGCATAGGTCGAAGACTCAAATAGGGTTGTCGGATGAGTCTAAACGGGATCCGGAGTTTACGCCCCGTCATGTCCGCTCAAATCAGTTGTGAGCATAGACGGCAAAGGGGCTAAGTTACAGTACATCTGATGATAGGAGACGCCTTTAGTGGCTTTTCTGCCGCTATAGCAGCTCATCAATCTTGCAGTGTATAGTGAGTGGAAATCGACCCCTCTCGAAGTCAGACAGACTAGGATTAATTAGCGGCAAGTAATTAACTAGCCCTCGTACACACAAGGCCTGATGAGTCTATGCGCGATGACAACCCTATGCCATGGGAACCAAGGAGGATCACCCATCTTTTCACGTATCATCCGTTAATTACAACTACAGAGAGGTAGGAAGGTCAGCTGTTCCAGTTTGAGCCCAATAATTCAATGACGTCTGTCTGTTGATGAGGGGCATTCAAGGGCTAAGTGAACCCACAAAGCCAACCAGGAAGTTATGGAACGTGCTCTTACATAGAGCAGTCAACTCAGCATGGGGAACGGAATATGCAACAGGACAGGCTCTTATGCAGTTCGTTTTGCATAATAGGACTAGTATCAGTATTACCGAACAGCCCTTTTGCATATATCACACAACAAAGCAAAGAGATAGAATAACCGATCTATTTCCGGGTGCATAAGCTTCGGGTCACATAAACTTAGGTGTACTTAGGTAGGTGTGAGGTGTGGTAACCTACCGGTGTACCTGGGGGGACTGGCGAATATGCCCACTAGAAGCCCCACTGGAAATTTTGCCCCGCACCTAGACTGCCTGCCTTTCTTTGCCCCTCCCACACATCAGAAGTTCTCTGCTTGACCAAAATTTTTTCTCCCTCAAAGCATATCTTCCTAGTGTGGTTGCTTGCGACTACATCTATTTATCTCTTCTCTTCCGCGTGTCGAGTCTATCTGCTTGATTGATTCTCCCTATTCCAGAGAACCCATAGGTCGCTGGTGCCGACTTATTCACGGAAGGCACTTTTTTCGCCCCGCGTGCTTCCGAACCACCAACACCCACCACCATCACCACAACACCACATAGCACAGTTTTCGCAACAACACCGCCAAAATGGTCAAGTAAGTCGGTCGCATGCCTTCACTGATTCTCTTATTCTATATCTACACTTCTTAAGGACCATTTACATATGTTCTACTGTCTGTCTCCCTTTGGTGGTAGCTATAGAACCCCGCTCGGAGATAAGGCTTCCCCCCATTCCCGCCTCAACACCACGACGATTCTCATGATGTTTCTCAACCATCACGATACTAACCGCCATAAAACGTCGACAGTTTTACGACTGATGAGCTAAGAAATTTAATGGCGAAGGTAAGCATCGTATCGCTTCATTCTGCGCTTTTTTTGCTAACAAAACCTCTATAGCCGGCAAATGTGCGTAACATGTCGGTTATTGCGCACGTCGACCACGGAAAGTCCACCCTGACCGATTCCCTTCTGGCCAAAGCCGGTATCATCTCTACCGCAAAGGCCGGTGATGCTCGAGCCACTGATACTCGAGCTGACGAACAAGAGCGTGGCATCACCATCAAGTCGACTGCCATCTCCTTGTACGGTAGCTTAGAAAATGAAGAAGACCTCAAGGACGTTGTTGGGGCGAAGCCTGAGGGCAAGGATTTCTTGATCAACCTCATCGACTCTCCGGGCCACGTTGATTTCTCCTCCGAGGTCACTGCTGCTCTCCGAGTTACTGATGGCGCTCTGGTCGTCGTGGACACCGTCGAGGGTGTCTGTGTTCAGACTGAGACTGTCCTGCGACAAGCTCTGACTGAGCGTATCAAGCCAGTCGTTGTCATCAACAAGGTTGACCGCGCTTTGCTCGAGCTTCAGGTTTCCAAGGAGGACTTGTACCAGTCCTTCTCGCGAACCATCGAGTCCGTCAACGTCGTTATCTCCACCTACCTTGACAAGACCTTGGGCGACCTGCAGGTCTACCCCGATAAGGGGACTGTCGCCTTCGGTTCCGGTCTCCACGGCTGGGCCTTCACCATCCGCCAGTTCGCCAACCGTTATGCCAAGAAGTTCGGTGTTGACCGAAACAAGATGATGGAGCGTCTCTGGGTGAGTGCCCCGGGTTTGTTGGTGATTAAGAGAGCAGGAAGAAGCTGACAAGTTGAATAGGGTGACAACTACTTCAACCCCAAGACCAAGAAGTGGACCACGAAGAGCAGCCATGAGGGCCAGGAGCTGGAGCGAGCTTTCAACCAGTTCATCCTGGACCCCATCTTCAAGATTTTCTCTGCCGTCATGAACTTTAAGAAGGAGGAAATTAAGACCCTTCTTGCCAAGCTCGACCTCAAGCTTCCCTCCGCTGATGCCGACAAGGAGGGTAAGCAGCTGCTGAAAGCCGTCATGAAGGCTTTCCTACCCGCCGCCGACTCTCTTCTGGAAATGATGATCCTCCATCTTCCTTCCCCTACTACCGCCCAGAAGTACCGTGTCGAAACCTTGTACGAGGGCCCTATGGATGATGAGGCCGCCATCGCTATCCGAGACTGCGACCCCAACGGTCCCCTCATGCTGTACGTTTCCAAGATGGTGCCGACCTCCGATAAGGGTCGCTTCTACGCTTTCGGTCGTGTCTTCTCCGGTACTGTCCGCTCCGGTCTCAAGGTCCGCATTCAAGGCCCCAACTACGTCCCCGGCAAGAAGGAGGACCTGTTCGTCAAGGCTATCCAGCGCACTGTTCTGATGATGGGTGGCAAGGTTGAGCCCATCGACGACATGCCCGCTGGTAATATTGTCGGTCTGGTCGGTATCGACCAGTTCTTGCTCAAGTCCGGTACGCTCACCACCAGCGAGACCGCCCACAACCTCAAGGTCATGAAGTTCTCCGTGTCTCCGGTCGTGACGCGATCCGTCCAGGTCAAGAACGCCCAGGATCTTCCCAAGCTTGTTGAAGGTCTTAAGCGTCTGTCCAAGTCCGACCCTTGTGTCTTGACCTCGACTTCCGACTCTGGCGAGCACGTCGTTGCTGGTGCTGGTGAGTTGCATCTTGAGATCTGCTTGAACGATCTCGAGCACGACCACGCCGGTGTTCCTCTCATCTTCTCCGACCCCGTCGTCCAGTACCGAGAGACCGTTGCGGGCAAATCCAGCATGACGGCCCTTTCCAAGTCGCCCAACAAGCACAACCGTCTGTACATGGTTGCGGAGCCCATGGACGAGGAGCTGGCCAAGGCCATCGAGGATGGCAAGATCAGCCCCCGTGATGATTTCAAGGCTCGTGCCCGTATCTTGGCTGACGACTTCGGCTGGGACGTCACGGATGCCCGAAAGATCTGGTGTTTCGGCCCGGATACTACTGGTGCCAACTTGCTGGTTGACCAGACTAAGGCTGTGCAGTACCTGAACGAAATCAAGGATTCTGTCGTTTCCGGTTTTCAGTGGGCTTCCCGTGAGGGTCCCATTGCTGAGGAGCCGATGCGATCCATTCGGTTCAACATCCTTGATGTTACCCTGCACGCTGATGCCATTCACCGTGGTGGTGGCCAGATCATTCCCACCGCTAGGCGCGTTCTGTATGCTTCTACTCTGCTTGCTGAGCCGGCTCTCCAGGAGCCTGTCTTCTTGGTCGAGATCCAGGTCAACGAGGCGACGATGGGTGGTGTCTATGGTGTCTTGACCCGAAGGCGTGGTCACGTCTTCCACGAGGAACAGCGACCAGGTACTCCTCTCTTCACCATCAAGGCCTACCTGCCCGTTATGGAGTCTTTCGGTTTCAACGGAGATCTCAGACAGGCCACCTCTGGCCAGGCCTTCCCTCAAATGGTCTTCGACCACTGGCAAGTTCTGCCTGGTGGTTCACCGCTCGACCCCACCTCCATGGTCGGAAAGGTTGTCCAGACTATGCGCAAGCGCAAGGGTCTCAAGGTGGAGGTTCCAGGCTACGAGAACGTAAGTTGCTGTGTATTGCTCTATTACTGTTTCATGTGCTAACGACTACCGGCAGTACTACGACAAGTTGTAAACGGTTCTTCTCTATGCTTATAGACTACGACCTCGCGTCATTATTGACAAGCCTCATGAAAAGGCTCGGCGCATTGTTTCTACACGGCTAACGTCCCGGGGCATGCCCTGTGAGGACTCGCTGAGGATCGATGGCGGCCGTGGTATAATGATGCCAGAAGAGCGCACAGGAAATGCGACTTGCCCGACATTACCCACTTGGTTTGCTTATAGTTATGATGAAATTGATTCACGTTAAAGAGATGACCGCTGAGCTTCCTCCATATGAATGTGTTGACGTCATAAGCGGTATCACTAGATGCCCCATCCACCAAAGATTTGATAAGTTCCTCATGTGGCCCAAAGATTGGGGCTGGTAAGTTACTCGACATGCTCGGCAGTCGCTGAGAAGTCGTTCTAATCCCGTGATCCGCCCACGACCTACCCCTCATCCAGAGTTCTAATTGTCAAAGGATTATAGAGGCCCTGACTAAAGTCAAACTGGAACCGCGGGACAGCCTTCGAAAAGGCCCGACTTCGAAAAGGCCCGATTGCAAGTAGATCTCTCCTGTGGTGCCGTTACCGAGAATTACAGCACCTAAGCAATTCTATAAACTACGTTATTGAGCTCGTCGCCCGGGCGCCTGACGCGGATTGTGATTATCACGCTGTTGGTGCACCAGCGCCTAAAGCTTAAGTCAAAACGGGCCACCGTGACTAGCATGGCCTCAACTGTCACCATATACTACCAAGTAAGGATGACTCCTGAGAAAGGAATGGGCAGAGAAGGAGGAGCCTCCTGATTATATAAGAAAGTTTCGGATATAGGGAACCAGAAGACCTGATGGGGACTTAGAGTTAACTATACGACCGTTAATACAGGGTTAAGGATGTATGGGGGTGGAAGGCTCCAAATTATGGTTGTGTATGTCGGCAAGGCGTTGAGATTTTTGTTAATTCCGGTGTTCTGTGTTGCTCTCCTTGTGTATGGGTGCAACCTGGGTGGGATTAACTACATATCGGCTGTTGTCCCCTTTAGCCTTGCAATCCTGAAGGCTACTAGTTAAATTATCATAACTATCGACAGTGTATCCATATAAGGCGACTCCAAGTCCCAGGTCTTTAGGACAGCTGCTCAACCAACTTGTACACAATCGTCCACCCCCTAAGCACCCGTCATCACCACGTAGGATATATCGCCGCTTTCAACCCGTCCATCCTCGGATATAGCCCCTATCAGGTCGTCTGGTTCCCTATATCTAAAATTTTTTTATCAAATCAGAAGGCTCCTCCTTCTCTGCCCATTTCTTTCTCAGGAGTTATCCTTACTTGAGGCTGTATGTAGATAGACAGCATGTAGTTGGGGGGAGGGGGCGGTGTAGTCGTGTTTAGTCGAGCGGTCGTGTAGTCGAGCAGTGCGTAGACAAGGAGTGTGTAGTCGGGCAGCGTGTAGTTAGACCCACGTGTAGGTTGGCTGTATGGAGTCCGAAGCCAAGCAGCTCATCACATCCGAGCTCAAAGAAAAAAACTTGAATAACAAGCCGTTTCGATTGGTTAAGATAGAATAATATCAGTAATCACCTAGTAGAATTTCATTATCCAGTTTTCCACCTTAGCGACTGGATATAAGGGGTGGACTTGAGTATCATGGCCAAAGCCTGCGATCCCGTTCACAACCCTTTATCAGGTCCGCAATACCTGCTCATAATCGTTGCCTAGGGGCGATGGCGGAAAGGGGCGAGCTGTAGCGTCTGTCGGCCGGGCGGCACGACACAAATCATACCCGAGCCAAACAGCCTTGGCAGACCATTGACCCTGCGAAGGCAGATCCAACTTTCGCCTTCGTATACATCGAGAATACGAAAGAAGGATACTATTGTAGGATGAGGCTGCTGAGTCCTACGCCCATGGTAGACGTATAGTCGACGATATCACTGGGGGTCGAGGGGCAATACAACGGCTACGCTTACCACCTACATCGGTGTATTTAGCACGTAGAGAATGGGGACTCCCAGGATATTCAGAGGCAAGGCACAACCACAGCTCGCCCGCTAACTGAGTAGAAGATCAGATAAAATATATGATATAGGAGGTGAGATTAGGCTATCCTTATGTTGGTTATCAACCCGCCCTCCTGCTTCCCCGTCAGAATCCTGGTCCATTAAATACACCCCTCCCCTTCCCGGCCGTCTTCTACGGCACTAACAAGAATGCGCAACCGCGCGTGATGCAGGGCTCCTTGCTCATCATATGGGCGTACAAGCCCTACGACTTCAACATCACGACAGTTGCTGGGAACTGCCCCAATGGGAAGAGGAAGGATACAGAGTGAACCGCCGGAGACGGCGACGCATCCTCAGACACGATCTGTTAGATGGGTTCTGCACCTGTAGAACGCGTTAGTTGGCCATACCTAGGCTACCACGCTCCTATGCCCCGAGGGAGGCTACGGGACAGCCGCTACGCGGGTTCCCCGAAGTTGAATACTACAACAGCAACGACGGTTCTAACTAATCGCCTTATATATCATCGGCTCGACGAGGAGGGCCGTATTAGCCGCTTCAGCGAGGCTAAAGGGGGTTCGGGAGCCCAAGCGCAACTGGGAAGGCTGTACCGCGACCCTGAACCCGGTATGATATCTGCTGCGCCAGGTCGAAGGGCGTTACGAGTCTCACCCAGAAACCCACGGACACTTACAAGATTCAGGAGAAGTCACTATATAGTAGGGCTATAGGAACTGGGATAGTGAAGGGTGGCTACCCTTCCAAGGTCCTGCATACAATATTAAGCAGTTCCCTGGGTTTCCGATGCGCTTAAACGGCCCCCATAGGTCACGAAAATGTACCTGCATATAGAGTATTTCATTAAGCACTTAGCGGGTAAAACCGAGGCTGTTAAATGATATATACGCGCTTATAAAGGTGCAAAACCCGGCTGATTTACGCAAAATCCTAATTATGTTATACTGAGAATCGATCGATGAAAGCCGTTCACTGATAGGAAAAGATATTCACTCTCGCGTTCGATCACAAAACCACTCCTGAGCGGCCACCAAAGGACCTCCTCCACAGCAAATTCCGCGAATTGCTCCTGTCCATGTGATGCGACAACATGTGATTCCTATATAGTGGGTTTTGGTAGTGCATCATGATTTAAAATATTATGGAAGGGCGCTACCAAACGCTTACCGATGGACAGCCATTTGAAGGGGAAAGAATATATACAAGCCTAATTATCTGTATCAAAAATATTTGCTAGAGTCTGCTCTAAAAGCTAGGTATATCACTTCCCTTCCCAGCCCATCATCGACATTCATTAGCCCACTGCACGCCAGGTCGTGATCAAATTTACCTCCGCCTCTATGCTTGCACGTCCTCCATCTAGCACGAAAAAGGCGCAGGCATTTCTGAGTGATTCTGCTCCCTCCGCCAACCCGTCCACTTATCGCAGAGAGATCCTGCACCAACATCAGCTGTGACTAGGCCAGTAGCATAGGTAGGTAGAGATCTCGTCAAGATGATAATCGTATTTCCGCGTTCAATACACGGATTTCCGGTGCCGTTCCTAACCGGCAAAACGGAACCGCGAGGCCTCTAGTTGACCTAGGCCATCTCTCGGCGCCACATTCCTCCTCCGATACGTATTGGTGAAGTCCTGCAAGATAGAGCGAATCTGCCGAACATCGTGGGTGTCGTCGGCGCTCAACTTCTGCTTGATCTTGACCATGAGACGATCCACCTCGGCTGGAGTGACAGTACCAGGGGGAAGCAAGCGCAATGTTCGGTCTACCCAAGCCACTGTCTGGGTAGGCAGGATCTCGAAGAGTGTAAGTAGCGCGCCGCTGCCGTCGGCGAAGCAGTCTCGAGGGAATGTGATCATCATGCCGGCGAGAACGCGCTGCACTAATTTCTCGCCCTTAGCTTCCAGCAGCTGCTTCACAACTCCGCTCAACTGTTCGATCAGAGGGCGCGAAAGGTGTTCGTTTGACGAGGCCGGGTCCTGGCCGCCCCAAGCTAAGAGGTCACGGAGGTAATGGAGCGTAGCCGATAGGGGCTCACGCTGTTCTAAGGTCAGAACAGAAATCGCAGCCTCGAAGATAGGTCCAGCGAGTGGCGATGGGATAAGCTTCTGTGGATAGTAAAGCAGCGCGTCGGTAAGCAGACGGAAGAAATCTTCCGCAACATCCGGCAATTCTTGCGGGGTCAAGTCGCTCAGGAAACGTAAAACGTTTGTAGCTTGCGCCTCGAAGAACTGGTAGATATACTCCGTGATGTTCTGGTCCACATGTTCGCGATCTTCGGAGAACTCGCGCAAGATGGCGCCCGTCACCCAGAGGAAGCAGCCTTGCCTGGAGGCCTCGAATCCACTCGCTAGCCTATTGGCCATCTCGGGCAGAAGAGGCGTCATGGCTCCTCTATGCGATATGACCATGAATCTCCAAGACCTGCAGACCCTCTCGCAGATCGGGACAAAGTCCATGAAGCTTTCCAATACCTTTGCGAGGATCGGGAAAACCTCCTGCCAATATTTGACAGCAGGGTCTTCTTCACCTTGAGCTACAGGTGGCAGAACAACGACAATCTGGGTGAAAAGAGTGATAAGCTGCAGATGGTCGGCCACGGCTAGTTTCCCTTCTTCGGTAGTTGCATTGTTCGCTTTCGTCATAAGTCTTTGTACCAGTGGATCGCAGTACAACTTCAGGAGTCGATACATCTCGCTCTTCGGCTGCACCGCAACGACACTAGCAACGCCCTCGGTGATCTCTTCCTGGCTGGCCTCAGGTAGCTTGTCTAGGATCTCGTTGTAGAACTGCTGTAGCTGAAGAACCTGCTGGCCCAGGAGATGTCTACAGTCGGTGCAAAAGTACTTGATGGACATGGAAGCTGCTCGGATGATCTCCTTGGAGTCCGTCTGGAAGGACGAGACTATGTAGGTAAACTGTGGCTCGAGGAACTCCGGATGGGCAGCTGTCCATTCGGTATATCTGCCGAGGACCATGATCGTCGCAAATCGAAGCTTCTCATGACCCGGAATCTGGACTAATAGTGGCATAAGTTGTGGCAGCACTATGTTCTCATCTTTGTCGACCATGCGACCCATGGCGCGCATGGAAAACAGCGGTGCTTCCAGTTTCTGCCAATGGGGTACTGAGGTGCCGTTGGCCATACTGGCGTACATTGACATCCAAAGCTTGATAGCGTCCAGAACTTTGGTCAGGCAATCGGTAACACCCATAACTTCGCATGCGTCCTTCAGAGCATCGCCCATATGATGTCTGAATTCTCGAAATTTTTCTTCTGCCTCGCGATCGCCATCGAACAAATCCAGCTCATTGCCAGTTTCGGACTCGGGGTACTCGAGCAGTTTCAGGAGAATGTCTACCAGTTTTGAATAAACATCCACCAACTCCATCCTCGCCTCGATATAGCGCTCCAAGACGAGGTACTGCTTGAGCTCGTACCAGAAATCGAACGTGTATTCGATGACATCTCTCTCCTTGTCTCTGGCGGCACACTCTATAATGGAGTCGACCAAGGGTCTGAAATGCGCAGTCTCACGTGCAATCGCAACGACCCACGATAAGCCGGCATCAGCGAAAACTCGTGTAAGGGATTTGTACGAATCGGTGTCCTCCTCGTCAACGAATTTCTGGATCTTGGGCCGCAGTGCAATGATCCGCGGCAGGAGTACTTGAATGGTCTCGATATTGTCATCCACATCCCTCGTCTCTTTCACCATGGTTGAAAGGCATTCTGCAGCTGCTTGGAACGAGATATCACTCTCCAGAGCATTGAAGATGATGTTGAGTAAGGGGGAATTGACAACATCGTTGACGGGCACTTCGCGTAACCAGGACGTTATACATTCTAGCAGCTGCGGGTTCGTAGCAGCTGCCGCTAAGAGGTGTGTTAGCTGAAAACATAGCATGAGAGGATTGGTGGCACTATGCTTACGTGACGAATGCGCGTAATTTATGAGGAGTTGTACGACTTGCGGCGCATTATCTCCAAGGAGTTCGGTGGTTCGCTGGCTGAGTTCTTCTTCCTATAGCATGACTAATTAGACTGCGATCCAATTGTTGTCGTACCGCCACGCATCGCCGCCCGAGGATAAAAAGGGGGAAGTCGCGCTGGTGCGTGTCGATCCACATACTGTCAAGGTGATTTTTCGGCCCTCGGTCACCTCTTCCGGCAGGATTCTGAGGAAGTCCAATATACAGGCGTGGCTTTCGACATCGTTGCCGAGCGCAGAGACCACGACAGGGAGGACATCTTTCCAATCTTTCATCTGTATAGCCAGGTGCGCCAGGCAGACGCAAAGCTGGACTCGTATCGGCTTAGGTCCCGGTGCATATTGCTTCAAGAGCGCTAGAACCTGGGACCGGAGCGCAGGGAACCCGTCGGCGGGTACTTGTGTCGAGAGGTCGTAGGTAATCTACATGTTGTCCGTCTAGTCAGCTGACCAGCTCCCTGCTAAACACCACGGTCTCGCCAAACACACCTTTCCTTTCAGAGTCGTCGCAGCAAAGAGTTTTGCATCGGCTTCGGCTTGCGACTGTAACATTTCGAAGCTGGTCGTCCATGCTGCGGTCTTATCACCGTGTTAGTAACTTAATCCTGTCACCTAACGGCACTGGCAGCATCGAAGACGGTTATGTAGGGCGGCAACGACAAGGGAAACGGACCGATTTTTGGAAACTCTCGAGATACTCGTGCGCCTTCTTCTTCTTCTCCGTCTCCGAACCCCGCATGGTCTGCATAGCCTGGAATACACCGTCAGGCGTGAAAGCCTGCTGGGTTGCACTGGTAGCCATGGCGGGCAAAACCGAGATGCAACGATAAATAGGTTGTAGGATAGGTGCGCAGATAGAATAGCGGCTACCGCTACAGGTGGAAGGTGGCACTACCGCCAACTGGTCGCGGAAGTCGCAGAATTGAACTCTAATGAGGTTGTCGCGGATTAGTAGAACGGCCCAACAGGTCGACCTGGCGCAAAAGACCAGCAGACCAGTGGCAAAAATGGACGGTCTGAAAATGAACGGAAAGAACTAAGTCACCAACTTGGATAGACAGATTTCCGTCAGAAAGAGTGTGGGATGTGGTTGAGGAAGGCTTCGGTTCAAAATTCCGCAGGCAGAAGACGGGGTGATTGAGGGGCCAAGAATCGTGCACCCGGTGATGAGCACGAGCGTTGGAAACAATAATTTATCGACCCGCCCGTTGCTATGAGGTCAGGGTATCCCCGTCTGCGCCTACCTAGTGCTGTAAGTTCGCAGCTCAATCCTTGTGGCTTGTTCACAACTTTGGAGGGGTAAAATTGTGTGGCTGATGGGGTCCATGTAGTGGCTTACCAGCTCACCTACCCTGGAGAAGGCAGAAGTCAAAGGCCTCTACCGCTGTGCTTGACTGATTGACCAATCTCCCGGCATCTTCAGGTGCTTCTTGCTCTAGCCATCAATTTATTTCAGCCTCGCCAACTTCCATCGCTAAATCTCCGACGAACAATTCTGTCCCGTGCATCTCGACATACTACAGTCACCTAACATTTCCCCTCGACGGAAACGCAAATCCACTAAGACAAGATGACCGGTCGCGGTGGTGGAAGCAGAAAGGTCCTGCTCCCGCCTATCAACTTCATATTCAAGCTTCTCCAGACACACGCGACCGTGAAGATTTGGCTGTACGAGCAACTGGCGATCCGCATCGAGGGAAAGATTAGGGTAGGGATATTCATATTTCATAACCTAGGTCTACGGAGACACGCGTTAACACTCGGAATATAGGGCTTCGACGAGTTCATGAATCTCGTCATCGATGATGCGGTTGAGGTCAAGCAGGTTACTAAGACGAATCCGGAGGAGAAGAGAAGGCCATTAGGTAGGAACATCGGGCTTCGCCTATAACATTCGTGTCGACTAATATGCACTAGGACAAATATTGCTCAAGGGTGACAACGTGTCACTTATTCAGGAAGCGGTTTGAACGACGGGATGAAAGCACGAAAGGGCGCAGCGTTACGACTCGGGGATGCACATTTGAGCCTTGAGAGGACACGACTTCTCCAAGCATTCACCTACGACGTTGGAGATCGAGCAATATACCAGAGGTGATTGGCTTTTGTGGTAATCGTCTAGTCGACAGGCTCCTTGGCAGACTCTATGAACTTGCCATCTCCAAGGAAGACCCCATCTATCGGTTGGTCATGGGGTCCAACAGGGACGGACTCTCCTGAATCTGGAGATAGCAACTGTTCCTTCAGAGCCAAAGCATATAGCAATACAGTTGGGCGACGATCAGGCGCCTTTTCTGACGGAGCAGCTAAAGCATACCGGTGAAGGAAGTAGTCGTAGAAGCCCTTGCCGTGACCTAGTCTGCGGATGACTCCAGACCGAGGGTCGACATCGAACGCTACCCCGGGCATGAGTATCAGATCAAGTGAGATATCCTCGGGCCTATTCCCGTTAAGTTCACCAACACTTCGCTGCCTCTCGTTAACCGATTTGGCGTCGACGCTCGGAATGCCCCATTTATCTCTTTGCAGAGACTCGTAGTCCTCTATGCCCTTCAGGCTCACCATATCCATGAGTCTTGCAGGACCTTCGCCTGGAGGCAGACCCGACTTGTGTAAATAGGGGACGAATACTTGCTTGCCTGAACGCAGTGCGTGTCTGACGACATGGTCTGTCTGAATCTCACCACCCGGCATGGATAGATATACGCCGACCGTTTTGGCGTCAACATACGGTCTGAATTTCGATAAGGAATCGAAAACATTGAGGCCTATTAAGACAACAGTTATTTGATGATAAACCCATTAAGTCGATTGCGCGGTACATACTTTGTGATGTTATAGAGTCACTAGAGAGATTGGCTAGCCTCTGCTTCATCAAGGAGCGGAGCTGCGTCTTGGCCGTACTAAGCGCAGCGCTGTTCATGTCGATAGCCCCCTCTCGCATCCTTTTAGTGGCGGTTGAAGACCTCCAGAAAATCTAGCATATGACTACTAGAACAGCCGTCGAAGCTAGGATAAGGTGGCTGCAAGGGTTTCGGGACAGAGGTGACGGTTGCACACGATAGATCCGCGTTGAGAGTGGAAACTGGGCAGATTCTTGGGAAATTTTTGGTAAGAGCGGAGCTGGAGTCAACTCAACACCAAATCGGGATGGTACTGCAGTACGGTATGCTCGGTATGTAGGTTTCGTTTGCCGAGGATGGAAGAGGTCTTTCATCAATGCCCTCGCCTGTACAGTCAGGTTCCCTTGTGCGCATGTACCTGGAAGTTCAAACCCAGTAGTACCTCGTACTGGTATAGCAAAAAGCCTGAGCGTCTTGCTGCAACTGATTGATTAGATATCTAACCAACCATCTTATCAATCTATATGTGGGAATCTGCGGCGGGTGATCGAATTGCCAATCCCATTACGGTAGGATCCCGTGCTACATACCTCATGCCGCATGGTAGCGTGTGACAGGCAGAAACGGCCACAGGTCGGGCCTCATTCGCTGCCACCGCACGCTAGATCCACCGGACTGGGTCCGGCTGGTTACAATGTACAGTCCCTGCCTGCACAATCCTTAGCAGCCTACAGTACCTACCTAGGCAGCCTCTTCTGTTCCCAAATGTGTGAATTATCCATTGATATTCATGCGCTCTTCGAGTCACTCTTGGACGTCATCATTACTTCCCTAGGCTTTCCGGCTTGACGATTGCCTTGAATAATAGCTTTGGATAGTGCAAAGTAAGCAATGTCTACCTAGGTCTATCCGCCCGTATATTTCCAGATTAACGAGGTCTCAGTGGCCTCGCCCCCCTCTTGCAGCTTGCAGCTACCTTTTCTCGTGTAAGTTGTTGGATAGATTCCGCCTGCGCCTTATACTTACTGCCTATCAAATACTCTTTCTGCCGGTACCTTCCGAGGCCGCCGCTTTCCTTGGTACTACTGCATAATTATGCAACCACACCATCCTACACACCGGCAGACCTTCCCTCTACAGCCCATAGCGAAAAAGAGTCCCACCAGCGGAAACCCCACGCCCGCTGACTGCGATCATGAGCCTACTCTACCTATTACGTTTCCAACAAGTACTACTTCCTCTCCCGCCGTTGCCCAATCCTCGTCAGGCTTGGCCTCCTCTTCTTCTACTTTAACGTTAGCTACCCTTCCTACGAAACTTGAGACCCACTCGACGTCTCCTCCCCTAAGTGCAAGCCATGAAAACTATTCACCGGAAACTGCGCACGAGTTGGATTCGCATGCTGCTGCATCCCATGGCCAAGGATCGAAGATGTCCAAAGCACCGCTCTTGATCCGTTCTTCTCCAGGCTTTGGGACGGGGTCGTATGGAGCTGCGCCAGTCAATCCAGAAGGAGAAGAAGAAGACGACCATGAAGGTTTCGCATTTCCACCAGCGGGGCATAGCCCAGAAGCTAGTTATTCGAGGCGGCGCAAGTCCGGAAGCACAAGTCGTTCTGCCACCTTTCGAACGAGCGTCTCATCTATAAGCCGTAGATGGAGCCAGTCTGAGGAAATTGGGAGCTCGACAGTGGTCGGTGGTCTTGAGGGTCGGTTTGGTGTCACCGAGATAGCTTTACCGAATGATGTACTCTCCGGTGGAAAATCGGACGTTTCGACTACTGGCGACGAGGATTCGGACGACGACGGCACCGCCTGCCACATGACCGATGAAGACCCCCCGGACAACTCACCCTATCCCCAGGTTCGAGCCTCCGTCGCTCCCACTGATAATACCTCGCTTTCCATAAATACGCCGCGGATGTGGACCTTGTCCGTTCTATTTTCCATGCTTGGATCCTCCACAAATTTGTTCTTTTCCTTGAGATACCCCAGTGTTGCAATCACACCTGTTATAGCATTGCTCCTTGTACATCCGCTTGGCCTACTATGGGATTACGCGCTGAAGAGACCGGCCGACCCCCCTGAAGAGTTTATAGATGGCGTACGGGCCTCTATTTCGACGTCTAACACTCCGACAGGCTCTTCACCTAAAGTGAGAAGCCTCCGTCAACGGTTCCGTCTCTGGCTTGCCCAGGGGACTTGGAATGAGAAAGAGCATAGCTGTGTCTACGTCAGCAGCAATGTGTCGTTCGGGTTTGCCTTTGCCACGGATGTCATTGTTGAACAAACAAAGTTCTACAACCAACATGCTAGCATAGTCTATCAGCTGCTGCTTACGCTCTCGACCCAGATTCTGGGCTATACCTTCGCCGGACTTACCAGGCGATTCCTGGTGCGTCCTAGCGGAATGATCTGGCCAGGTACGCTGATGTCGGCTGCGATGTTCACCACCCTCCACAAGGAGGAGAACAAACCGGCCAATGGGTGGAGGATTAGTAGATGGAAATTCTTCTACATCATTTGGCTCTCTGCCTTCATTTTTTACTTCCTTCCCGGCCTGCTGATGCCGGCCCTTAGCTACTTTAACGTGATTACCTGGTTCGCTCCAGATAACGTCGTGGTAGCTAACCTATTTGGAGTTGTCTCCGGCCTGGGTTTGTTTCCACTGACGTTCGACTGGGCGCAAATCGCATATATCGGCTCGCCTCTTCTGACCCCTTTCTGGGCCGCTATGAATGTCATTGGTGGTCTAGTGATCGTCATGTGGATCATCGCACCGATCGGCTACTATCTCAATATTTTCTATTCATCTTATATGCCTATGCTGTCGGCATCAGTTTTCGACAATACCGGGAATATCTACGACGTCGGGAGAATCCTCACCTCCGACTTCGTCTTCGACAGGGAGGCGTACAAGAGCTATAGCCGGGTATTTTTGCCGATCACCTACGTGCTCAGTTATGGATTACAGTTCGCCGGCTTAGCCTCGCTCTTGACGCATACCGCCTGTTGGCATGGCAAAGACATCTGGACTCAATGGAAACGATCCTTAAAGGAGGCTGGAGAAGAAGGCAAGCCAGCCTATCAGCCTCTCAACACGGAGGGGACGGGGATGTCTCCCCTTGAGCGAAACGGCGGAGGCATTGACAGGATGAATTTCAGCAGCGATGGCCTTCTAACTCGCGAAGATGTCCATAATCGGCTTATGAGGAGGTATAATGATGCACCGATCACGTGGTATCTAATAACCTTCGTGTCCATGACCGCTGTGGGCATCTTTGTCGTTGAATAGTGAGCACCGAGAAACCACCGTTTTTGATGCCAACACCGAACTAACGTTTATCACTAAGCTATCCGATCCATCTTCCTTGGTACGGTCTCCTACTTGCATTAGGAATATGTGCCGTGCTTTTTGTTCCCATTGGCATTGTCATGGCGGTGACAAATCAGCACAGCAGCATCTACCTCATATGCCAATTGATATGCGGCGCCATCTTCCCCGGCCGGCCGGTGGCTAATATGGTCTTTGTCACATACGGCTATATCTCATCTGCTCAGGGAATTAAGTTTGCAGCAGACCTTAAGCTAGGCCACTACATGAAGATTCCGCCGAGGATTTTGTTCCTCGTCCAGATGGTTGCAACTATCATATCATCGCTTACGCAGATAGGAGTCTTGAATTGGATGTTCAACAATGTCCCGGGCATCTGTACTCCCGCGGCCATCAACGGCTTCACCTGCCCGATCGCCAGAGTCCATTTCAACGGATCCATATTATGGGGCGTTGTCGGACCGGCCGAGTTCTTCGGGAAGAACGCCACCTACCACTCGTTGGTCTGGTGTTTCCTCGTGGGCGCCATCGCCCCTATCCCCCTGTGGCTGTACGGCCGCCACAGGAGGAACAGCATCGTCCGGAAGATCAACCTGCCGGTGTTGTTCGGGTCCCTGAGCTGGATCCCGCCGGCGACCGGCCTGAACTTCTCGGTGTGGGCCGTGGTCTGCTACGCGTTCAACTACCTGGTCAAGAACCGCGCATCGGAGTGGTGGGCCAAGTACACCATGACTCTCAGCGCCGCGCTGGATTCCGGGCTCGCGTTCGGCATCGTCGTCGTCTTCTTTGGCTTCATCTACCCGGGCTGGATGGACGGGTTCAGCTGGTGGGGCACCGAGGTCTACAAGCAGGGCTGCGATTGGCAGGCGTGCGCGTATAATACCGTGCCTAACGGGACGCACTTTGGTCCGGACACGTGGTGAGTGAGGCGATTGGGGGTAGATAGGGTCGGAAAGGGGCGAGGAGGTTCCTGGCACCCCACTTTTTGCATGAAATCTTCCAAAGGGGAATGAGACAGGATATTATTGCATTGGTTCGGCGTTTTGAAAGATGGGATGCTTTCTAAGGGAATGCCGAGTTAAGGTACATATTACCCTTATCTGAATATAGTAAGTAGATAGACATATCGCTCTTAGCCTGGACGCCTTTTGGCATATTATATCCCCTTTCGCAGGCTCTGGCCGTAGACGCTGAGTTACCTGTATCGAGGTGTATCCAATGGCTGGTATCATCTTCCTATACTTACGGAAAGTATTCTCGTTACAATTCGAATAATGACAGGTTTTCATTCTCAAACCAAAAAACCAACTATCATAGTTCATCAAATCCAACTTATCTAGTTTCGCATTTCAACCTCTGGATATTGTAGGTTGGGTGGCCCAACTATGCTATCCCAGAGACTGCTTGGGTACCTAGCTCGGTTGCGGTCGCCGTAGACGTGATTTTTCATATTAATCAGCAACTTCTACCGCTGATACATGACATGATCTGGAGTCAAGGCCCGGAAACATCCCACCCCCATCTAGTTCTGTGTACGTATTGGGCCAGGTCTCCCTGAAGCGCTTGGACGCATTTTATCGCGGCGGTTCCACACCTGTTCTGTTTCCCTCTCGGGTTCTATAGGTACGCATGCTATCCGAAACTCGAGAACGCGTGACGCTTTGATATGAACTGGTTGAACCCTTGCATTATGCCATAAATTGAGCACAAAGAAGCGATGTAGATGAAGAGATGATGAGGGATTATGATTACAGAACCTCCCCTCGGAGATGCCAGTTTTGTTGGCCATGTACCGGAGAATATCGAACGTTCTTCGTCAGGATAAGTTCTTTGCATACATAACTCGGGATACGTAACGAAGACAGTTAAAGGGCGAGGATATTTGATCATAGTTATGTATTAACTAATTACCTATCGCATGTACCGCCGAGGCAACGCATTATTTTTTGGGGTATTAGCAAACGCAAGTCCAGACGCCATTACCATTTGCCGTTCACCATCTACCATTCGCCATCTACCACCCACCGTTCGCATCTCCATATTGTGTAGATCAATTGCATTCCGCCCCCGCACCTTTTTGTGTTTGCGTGAGAAAGCAAAGATGGTATCCAGGTGATGGAAATGGAACGACTTGGCTCTTTTGTTTGAGGTCGGGTCCTTCTTTTCACCTAGGGTGGCCTCGGAGTGGGGCAAAGGCGTGGTCAGAATTACGTGAGGATCCCGAAGAATGAAACAGCGAGGAGAACGAAAAATGATAGCGAAAAAACGAAAAAGGCTAAAGAGTAACCAAGTCGTAGTGGTAAAATAGACCTGTCAAAAGACTGAGACGGCCGGGATGCCTGGGCTTGTCCAAGCGGATACTCATCCGCCAACGATCTGGTGTCTGTTAATCCCATCGCATTGATGAGAGACGAGTGTGTAAAAACTGCAAGGGTGCAACGACAACGGTGATAGCTCCATTCAGCCAAAAACTCATGGCCTATAAACAATGCCAAGTGAGCCTGGTTGCGACAGCCTCAGTAAGTAGGCGGTATCAAGGCAAGAAGGATTGCTCCACAAGATATCGCCTGCTGATGTACACCCAAATCCAAGGGTGCCTAGGATCTGTGCCAAGATGACAAGTGTCGCCCTCAGAAGCCATGGTGGTTCGTCGGAACTGGCTCTCTAGGCAACAAGCCCGTGTTGCTAAAGCCGCTGAGGTCCCATCCTTGTTGGGTACGCTGTGCCGGCTTGTTATCCTTTTTGGCCTTGGCATGCTGCGACTCACTAGGGCGTCCCGGCGCATTGGGGTTGGGAGGTAAACTGGCAGAGCTAGGTGCGGGGGGAAGCGTCGAAGACGCAGGCTGCGCATATCTTTGGCGGCTGATCTCAGGATTCTGGGGATCCAGGATGCGTCCATTTGATCGCAGCGAGAGAATAGCCTCGACCGTCTCCCTGTCTTCCATGTTCTTGTCATTGAGCATTAGGCGCTGCTTGAGAGTGAGTCGACCCCCATTACGGGTCTGCTCCTGGAGTGCCGCCTCGCGGACAGCAGGGTCATGCTTGAACCGGCACTTGTCTTTCTTGCCGCACTTGCCGCCAGTAGCGTAATACTTGCAATGGCTAGTGGGGTCTGCTCGGATAAGGGGGGGAGGGGGGAGAGACGCCGGCTTGTGCGTAGTGAGGGATTCGGGCTTCTCATCTTCGGATTTAATCGAGGTCATGTCCGAGTTGACGTTATCGAGCCTCATGTCATCACCTTCGTCATTCGCAGGGCGCTTCCGCTTTTCCTTGAGTCTCTGTTCGACCTTGCTCATCTCCGCCTGGAGTTTTCCAAGCTTTTCCTCGTCGCTGTCGATCTTGGCGTCAGCGGCGTTTGCATTGTCGCTAGCCTCGGCTGCCTTGAGTGCTTCGGCCTTCTTCTTCTCTTCAATGCGCTTCTTGGTAGGATAGTTTGCCTTCCGTTCGGCGATCCAAGCCGCCAAATTTGGAATACTGTGGTTTGCAAGGTTAGCCAACATTCTCCTCTCGATCAAAGAGGGTGGAAGTATCTTACGCAGGCAGCTCGTTACCGAACTTCTGGACCCAGTAAGATTCCTCATCCGCAGGACCTTCGTCTGAGTCCTCGTCATTACCCGGCGTAAGCCCCAGTGTGTTCGTCTTGCGCTTCTTCTTCTTGAAGCCCTGTTCAGACTTCTGGGAATGGGGGGAAGAAACATGATGGGAAGGGCGCTGGTTCTGGTTGCGAAACTTCTCGCCCCCAGTATTGCCATTAAACGGGCGACCCTTGTGGGACTGGCCGAAATGGTTACGACCGTGGCCTCTACCATTCGAGCCAAACTGACCTCGATTGGGAGAAGGCCCTGAAAATTGTGTAGGCACGGGCAAGGGTGCATTTACGGGTGCGGGCGGTTGGCCACTGTAAGGTGGCTGTGGTGGGTAGGGCACAGGCGCTTGATGATGAGAAGGGGGATTGTAGGGTTGGCCGTAGGCGCCACTGTTATGAGGGTTGTGAACACCAGGCCGATCAAACCCAATGCGTATGGGAGGTCCCATGGGATGATCGGACTTGTGACCACCTCGGTCACCCTGGTATCCGCCACGACCCCATTGCTGAGAACGATATTCAGGCGGTTGCTGATGATATGCTGGCGCATATGACTGAGGTGTTTGGCCTGAGTACCCATATTCTTGGGACGGCGGGGGCTGCTGGTATCCTTGAAAAGCATAGCCGCTGGGATGGGAAGAGACAGGCACAGGGCCAGCATTTCGAGAAGGATTCATCTGTGGGTTACCTTGCCAGTAACTGCTTGGCGGAGGGGCGCCATACGATGAACCAAAGGAGCGCTCCGGATAATTGGGGTAAGGCTCTTTGGCAACACGACTATAATCGCCCCCATGGCCCCCGGGACCTTGGTAGAGACCACCGCGGCCTCCGCTGCTGCCACCATGGCCGTGGCCAAGAGAAGCGCCGCCTCGGTGAGCCGGAGGGGCGCTCGTATAGGATGGGTTAGGAGGGTATGCATAATATCCATCGACGTTGCGGGGTCCAGTTGCAGGGGGAGGGGGTGGAGGCCCATAGTGGTAAGAGCCCGACATCTTTGCCGTTTGCGACAGTGCGACGTGAGACTCAAAGTTTTAAAATGTGATGCCTAGGTAGGTGAGGCCAATGTGCGACACGTATACTATGCGCTGATGCTTGGGTGGACTCAAAGGGGAGCGATAGGAAATATGCGCAGGCTCTGACTTGAGAATATGCTGCATAACTTCACATTAGCGACTGATGAACTAACCGATGACGAATTACGGCGCGAAGGGACAAGGTGATGAGAATATCGACTCACTATTTAAGGGGCGTGATAAATCGCGCCACTAGTGCTCCTCTTATGACCCGTCGCGCGCTTCTACGAAGAAGCTATTGCTTTGGGCAGGGTATGCAATGTCAGCCTTAGTACAACTAAGTACCATCTACCTGTTTCTTAATACAGGAAGGACTTCGTGATGTGGTGGAAGGAACGAATGGGCGTATCGGCTGTTCTCTAGAGACCGATAGTAACTTGATTGGGAGGCGACAAAGCTCTTGTTCTTGCTTATGGAAGGGGAATCAGTTTGTAGGCTACGACCGTGGCAGCCCCAAATAAACCGGCCGCAGGAAGAGGCTTGAAATTGGGAAGAACTGAAGGGCCGAGAGAATAACAATGAAAGTCGTTTTGCATCAAGTCCTCAAGATCTCTCACCCACGTCGCAGGAAATCTTCATACGAAGAATGTGAAAACCTTCGGAGACGCTTCTTCAGCAAGGTGTAGTTAGGAGCTCGGAAGCCCAAGTGGGCAGAAAGCGCTTGGACCAACTCCTTACTGCCAGTAGGAGAAACGCCGCGATTTAACCGACCCATATTCATGGAGGGAGGCAGTTGAGACATATGGCAAGGCTAGCAAGGCAGGCAGGTGATGGCATCGAATTTTGCAACGAGGCAAAACCGCACCCCCCAGTTACAAATGTATGGTTTAATACCATAACATTCCAGATATTTTCGACCTAACATTTCGTATATTAAAAGCTAATATGCTATTAATCATAATAGCCGTTTGGATTTAGTAAAAGTTTTATGTTTCGGTACATGGTTAAGTAAACTCTATTGGTTGGACGTGTAACCGTTCTCTTAAAAGTTGCGATTTATCTACGACCCGCACGGCAGGTATCAACCCAAATCTCTTGGCCCGTGCGTTTGGAATTGGACCCTTCCTGAGGAAAACATATATGTATGTGATCAAATCATCACAACGCGTATCTCCAAAAAGAATCTCGTTGTCAAGTCAGCAAAACATGCCGTACGATTGAGGGAAAATATTCGACTGTCGCAATTAAACCTCAAAAATGTTCATCCTGGTGAGTTATCAAAGGCCCCATCAGAAAAGAACATCGGCACTAACGGTTGCCCATAGACCAAGATTGCGGATCTGGTGCAGATCGCGCCGTCACAATTTGAGAAGCACAGCCGGATTGCCATCGAGGACAACATCAACGCCAAGTACTCGAACCGGGTGATCCAGAAGATCGGTCTCTGCATCTGCATGTACGACCTGCTCTGGGCCTCGGAGGGTCTCATTGGTCACGGGACCGGCATGGTCAACGTGAATGGTAATGGCTTTCCCAGTTGAGAGGACCTTCAAGGGAATAGTAGTGGCTAATGAGTTTGACACGTAGTCGAGTTCCGCATGATCGTATTCAGGCCTTTCAAGGGCGAGACGATATTGGGCAAAATCAGCAGCGCTACTCCCGATGGCATTCATAGTACGTGAAGAGCATCCGTTTCCCCGGCCGCTGACCAATACTGGGAACATCACTGACAGAAATCAGTCCGTACCGACTTCTTCGAGGAGATTTTTGTACCGTACAAAGAGCTGCCTGATAACACCGAGTTGTGAGTAATCAGGGCTGTGCGGGGCGTTCGTGTTTACTAACTTACTACTCCCAGCGTCCATAACGAGCAGGCCTGGACGTGGATTGTTGATGGGGAACCAATGTACTACGACAAGAACGAGATGGTGCGGCTGCAGGTGATTGACGAGACCTGGAACGACCAAATGCCGGATAGCGCGGAGCAAGAGGCGCTGGACAAGGCAAAGAAGGTCTCGCCCTACAACATCCAAGGAAGCATGCTAAAGGAAGGGCTGGGTGTCTGCCTGTGGTGGGATTGAGAGTAATGGTTGGTCACTTGCATATTGCATAAAGCAGGAAAAACGAGGCGCAGGTACGGAACGGCGTTTAGGGGGGAGTTCAGTGGAATTTGGCTGTTTGCCATTACTTAGACATGATACCCTTGAGCAATCTATCCTCTACATCATCCAGAACAGAATAGTGTGCGATAACCGCGAGGTTCTCCGCCTCGGCCTTGAACTGCTTGTCGGCATCAACGCCAGGTCCCATCATCTGAGGGGCTTGAGGTCCCATTCCAGCCATCTGCTGCGCCATCTGGTTTGCCGCTGTGGGGGAGAATGGGTTAGGTACTCGACCAAGCATGTATCGATCGCAAGAATAACTCACCATTATCACTGCCCAGCAGGAAATTGAACACAGACTGCAGGCCGAAGTAGCACAGGAAGTACCAGCTGATGCTAGACATCCACCTGGGGTCCATCTCCCTGGTGGCAACGCCGGCCTGCAGCATGCTCTTGAACTTGACGGTGATGGGGAAGGGCAGCTTGATGATGACGAAGCCGCTGAAGAAGGCGTTGATCCAGCTCATGATCAGGGTGTTGGGGATCATCATGGCCATGTTGTTCTTCATCATGCCCATCATGCCGTCCATGGCGCCGGGGTCGGTCATGGGGTTCGGCGGGGGCTGGCCGCGCTGGTCGGGGTTCTTGAGATAGGCGCCCGTCTCGTAGGCATTGGTGAGGTAGTCGCGGCGCACGCGGAAGGATGGCTCGGACAGCACGTGGTAGTTGCTGCGGACGGCGACGCCGTGGAGCATGGAGCGCTGCTCCTTCATCGTGTTCTTGTCGACCTTCTTCGGCGGTGATGCCATGAGGACGCTCGCATAATGGCGCAGGATACCGGTGAGGACCTGCCGAACATCGTGTGAGTTTCTTAGAACCGAATTAGAAGCCGGCAGCGGGCTCCCCTACCATGACCACCGTGATCGGTACCAGGATCCAGTAACTTTAACGCCCAGTCAGCGGAGAGAACCCTTCTTCTAGTATTGACACTCACAAAAGCTGGGGATCCCGATGGATCGTCTGAGCCGGTAATTGCGCCATGGCTAAGCCAACGATGTTCTGTTGCTGCTGCTACTGCTAAGTTCTACTACGGCCAGCAGGGGAGGCAGGTAACGAAGCAAGGTGAGTAAGAACTGACGTTGATATATACACAGGAGTTGGAGCTTGGAAAGCAGGGGATTGCGCCGCACGGCTGGGGCTGGGGTTGGAGCTTGGCGTATGTAGGCCAGCTTTCTGCCTCTGTGGCTGGAGGTACCTCTTAAGTGTACTTGTACTAAGCTGTAGGCCCTTGAACCCATTGAAGCCACCTTTACCAATACCTAACCTGACCTAAGCCGCCTCTAACTAGCCAATTTAGCACCATGGACGCAGCTGTGGTCCAGGACCAACTAATAACCATACAGTCTTACATTGAAACTGCATACATACCACTCGAGCGACCTTCCTCTCCAATTCGAAGATAAGAGCAGTGTCGAATCCAGGTAGTGAGCAGGATCAACACACGATGGCCTCACAAGAACGGATCACGGTCTACAACCTGGCCGGCAAGTTTATCCCCTCCCTGTCTCTCTGCTCTTCTCTGTCCGCACAACTAATCACCCCCCACCCGCAGACCTGAAGAACACCTCGGACGACGCGATACCCAACTACCTCAACAGCCTGAAGTTCCGGCAGGACCACCGGCTCGTGGACACGCGGCTGGCGCTGGGGTACAGCGCGTTCGCTGTGGCCGGCGCCTGCTTCCTGTGGGACTACAAGTTCGGCTTCGAGGCGACCAAGTGGCTCACGGCCGGCGCCGTCGCGCTCTACTCGCTGCTCAACGGCCTGCTGACGTACTGGATCGCCTACGTCGAGGCGGGGACCGTGTACCAGGGGACGGCGCCCGACGGGTCCAAGGTGCGTGGCGAGCGTTCCTGTCTCTGGTAGTTGGTTCCAATATGCTGACGCAAGACCCGCTCTCTGCCACAGATCTCCATCGCCACGTCGACCAAGAAGAACGTGCCCGTCTACAACGTGAAGATCACCCTGACGCCGCCGGCCAGCAAGGAGAAGGGGAAGGCAGCGAAGGAGGAGAAGAAGACGATCGAGCTGGCGCGCCCCTTCACGGAATGGTTCGACGTCCAGGGCCACTTTGTCGCGCCGCCCTTCCAGACCATGCTTGCGACCTCGGTCCCCGTCATCGGGAAGGCCGATCCCAAGAGGGCCGTCGTTGCTGATGATTCCGGTTTGATGAACGCCGACGCGGCGACCCTAGATGCCCTCCTGGCCTCTTCTTCGGAGGCGACGGGCGCGGACGCTACGGCCGGGAAGAAGAGCAAGCGTAGAAAGGCATGAGTTAGACCCTTGGTAGGCATGCAGTCATTAATTCCAAACCTACGGCTACCAACGTTTCTCAGCTACCCCACCGCTAGCAGGACCGTCGGGACGGCCTTTATTTCACCGGTGCCGCGCAGACCGCTCCGTGATCTAGCAGAGAATCTTCTAGTTACCCTTTCCAGGCGCACAATCCCATCCCTCACCGTTAGGCACTACAGCCCCAAGGCACACAAACACCCCCCTTCAGGCGAGATTCTCCCAAGCTTGTCGGGCCGCGAGTGCGGTCCGCCTGATCTCCCGCACGGGGTCGCCGCAGGACAGTGACAAGGGACGGAGGAGCTGGTTTCGGTAGGGGAGGAGGCTGTGCGCTTCGTATGTCGCCGGTAGCTTTTGGAAGAAATCCAAAACGAGCTTGCGACACATGTCTATATAAAACATTAGCTGCCCATCCAAACTAGCGTGCGTGGATGACGCGGTATAAAAGTCGATGATCGTTCGACCGCGAAGTGATAGCAGTAGGGAAAAGTTTCCAACGTGAACTTACTGAGTGAGTTGGCGTCGCGCGGGGATAATGCGTCATCCCTCCTTCCGGCGCCGAGGGCCTTCGCCTCGGCGTAGACCTTGATTAACCCCCTGGTCAAGCCGGCGAGGTGGTCTTTGAGCGCCTCTGGGTCCTTCTCGAGGATGCTTACGAGGACGACGAGACACGACTCCATCTCGGCGCCGCGGAATTCCAGGGTTCCCAGCGAGCGGATGGCGACGCGGACGATCTGCGCGACGTCGTCGGCGTAGTGCTCGTACCTGGCGTGCCTCAGCAGCGCGAAGGTGGCGACGGCGCGGCTGACCGCGTCTTGCTCCTGCTCCTGCTGCCCCCGGGCGCTGCTGTTGCCGTCGCCGGCGGAACCGGGAAAGCACTCCCCGAGGTGTGGCTGTACGAGCTGGTGGTAGATCCACGCCTCGCCGAGTCTCTTGCGGACGGCGTGGTTCTCTCTCTGCAGGCACTCCTTGGGACTTACTAGTAGCCCGAAGTTTCTGGCTAGCTGCCTGCCCATCGCGGGGTTAGACGGTGCCCCGTCGCAGACCAGGCGAAGTAGACTGTTCATTTTGGCGTCGGTTTGGAAGCGGGCTATGTCGCCCGACAGGAAATGTAGTATACTGCGGAATACACGAACGGCACCGGGAATTTCTGGCGCGGAGTCTTTGTCGCTGTTCCATATCGTCACAAATGCTGTCTTTATCTCTTCCTGAAGCGCCAGCCAGTCAGACTTGCGATCATCGCCCTTGATCGCGAACTTGTTTGATAGTATCGCCCAAGTTGTATCCAACGCCGCCCTCGTCATATCTGAGCATGGCGACGGTATGGAAGTCAAGATTCGAGTCAGGCACCTCAGTGCATCCACATGATGCTGCCAAGGAAGTCAGAATAATCTCTAGGCCCACCGAAATCTGTTGTACTTACCCCGTGCTTCAAGACTCCTGGGAAGAGTCCTTGTAAAACGCCCATCGATAAAGGCGCGGTTCTGTATTCATGTAAGGGACTGAATTCCGTGGCCCCATTCAGGATCTCTTCGCGAAGTCTAGTACCGTCTGTTGTCTGGTCATCTCCCCGAAAGAAGACGAATGCTTCTTGATCGATTTGTAGAGCCTTTTGCTCGCCTTCATCCAGAGCACGAACAACCGAGGCAGCTAACAACCCAAGCTGGTGAAGGCATATATCTTGTTGTGCCATCAGATTCTGGTCCTTTGACACGAAGTCCTCGTGAAGCCCAACCTCCCATCGTTTCCCAACGGATTCATTAGACAGAGGATATACGTCTGTGAAGCGACGATAAAGCTGCTTCAAAACACAGAGACAGTATACCAGTAGTTGTTGGTATTCAGCGGTATTAGCGAGGCTTAGATTGCCTATATCTCGAATCATTGCCTCGGCTTCCCCTTGCTCATACCGCCTAGGCCGTAAGATCTGCTCATATGAATCAGATAACTCAGAGTACAGTTCTGCGGAAATTGAACGTGATTTCGAACCAGCCTCGACCGGTCGTTCTGATATCGAAGCTAGGGAACGTGAAACTGCGAAGTGTATGGAGGATATGAGTGCGGACCAATATTTTGGAGGCGCCTGTTGTGACAGCATCCTAAACAAGCCGTGTAGAAAAGTGTTGATCAGAGATATGTAATCTGACAACGGCAAGGGCGCCTTCGATCCTTCCGGGCACGCAACCTCGCACAGGGTAACTGCGGCCTGCTTAATCTCAAGAACAAAATCGTTCGAGGAATGTCGTGTTTCATAAAGTGACTGTACTGACGCCAGATATTGGAGCAGAAGTTGTTGAAAGCCGTGTGGAAATAGGGGCACGGCTTTCTTCAAGGCCGAGGATGCGGAGCTACGAAGCTGCTCGTCAGCAGCCGGTTGATTCGTGCCAATAAAACTTTCGGCTTTCAACGGGTATGTTATCGAGGGCTCCGAGAGCAAGTTGAAGATGTGTGCGCAGGTGGAATCCGAGAGCAGTCTGCGAGGTTCCGCCCCATACGATTGCTGTCCGACAAGGGCTGCTAATCCTTCCATAACCTTATCCAATATTTCTACTTGCTCAGTGGGAGTATAGCTTGTGGGTATCTCCTTCCAGAGAGGCAGATGTACGTCGAAGAAAAGAGCATCACCGAAAACCTGATCTTTCAAGGGGTTCTCCAAGGATTGGGAAACACCTTCGCTAGAAACGAGGTGTGATCGTACGAGAAGTATCGAATTCAATAGAGCTAGGAGATCCCGTCGGTGCGTCGCTGACTTGGACGTCTTGATCGTAGTTTGTACATGGGACAAGGCCGGGGTGATCATCGAGAAGGACTTGACACTTGCCCCGACAATCCCGACTAGTAGCCTGCCAGCCTGAGCAGCATACGTCGGGCTCGATATGTCCTCAGCAATGTCTCGCCATGCATTATTGAAGAACGACCGCAAGTCATCTTCGTCCAGCCGCCGTGTTAGAGAACTTATGGTCTTCAAGGTTGCTTCGACGGTATCTGATACCTCTCCATTCCGGACCTCATACTTGAGCGAGCTCCAAATCTGGTCGGCGTATGGAGCGACACTTTGCTTTGGGTGCGTATACTGATTGAGACACGCATCGAGTGTCTGTAGGATGTCCACCTTGACAGAAACTGTCACCGCATCGCCCTGATCCAGCTTTCCTAAAAGGAATGGTATGGCCTGACCAGCAAGGCGGTGATGGGCTGAAAAGCACGCTCTTACAGCGCCCTTGAGATCATCCGCTGTTATTCCAGATGGCGTGGCTGAGGCGCGCAGAGAGATGGGGAAATATGCAGAAAATATCTTGAAAACCTCTGATGTAACTTCAGGTGAGGGAGAGAAAGTCTGCAGGAAGGTCTTCAGTGTATCAAACCACGTCATCAGGTTATTGGGATCTCTTTCGTTCCTGCAGAGGTCCAAGAGCCCGGTCATGAACCCGCAGGTACTTCCATGCTGGTATTCCAGGTCATTCGAGACGGAGGGGTCTTGAAGAAGTCCTAGAACTAATTGATAGATTTCCAGACGGGTGGCCGGTGCTTGCAACTTGAAGTCATCCCCTAACTTACAAACACCCTCGATGATATCATTTCCCATGGGAGGTTTGAACATCTTCATGCTTGTGAGCTGCTGCAGGGCCTTTGCCGATGCCGTAATGCCAGCTTTATGATCACTAGAGAACAGCGAACAGAAGAAGTTAATCAGAAGCTGTACCTGGTCTGCTTTCAGCGTGTCCCTCTTGAGGGCTCCGAGAGTGCTGGCTAGGAAATCCAAGGCTAGGGACAGATGTTAGTCAACGATATAAGTATCAAGAACCTGCCACTCATACCTTTAGCCCTTGAAATAAAGTCGTCATCTTGGCCATCTCCATTGCCAACCAGACCGTCCTCCCCTGGGTTTCCCGATGGCATCCAACGGTTGATAGAGGAGACCCATTGACCAACAAGCACTCGATTGTTAGCCGAAGCTTCGATCATGGATGCCGCTGTTTCCGCAGCCGACTTTGCCTGTTCGGGCTCATCGGAAAGGACATATTGCAGCGCAAGGTCGCCGAACTTAACTGCCCCTGCCATATTCGATAACCCTCAAAAAAGGGGTCGAGCTCGAATTGAATATCAAGTTGCCAAGTGAACTTTGGGAGTCCAAGTCAGCTCGAGGGATGCGGCAGCGCACAAGCTACCTAACTGCCCAGGTTCACAGTTCAGGATCCGGGGGATCTAGATAAAATCCAAAAGCTCCTCTTCCTTATTCTAGATCATCGTCGTTACGTAGAAAGGGGGTCCCAGTGATACTGGGTGTCATTGATATATAAAAGATGTTGCTTATCATTGAGGTGTATTCCGCTATGTACTTGGTACAGGCACCCTCGCACCCCACCTATGCGAATGACGAAACTCAACGCTGACCAGGAGAAGACCCGCGGACTGAATACCCCGCGCTAATCCAAAATGCGTAAGAGGGGCAGTTAGGATTTTTTTTTTCCTGGCCCCTAACGTACCTTGGGACTCTCAAATGTACGCAATAGGGCACACGTCCTCTAGTGCTCCGTTCGACGGTTTGGTCTAGTTCTAGGTTCCGATGATTGAGTAATATGAGTGCCAGTTTATTAGTCAATAATTATCCGGTCTTCTCTCCCAGGCATCTCTCTTGCTTGCCCCGGAACCTTTGCTCTTTGGTATTTCCAGATCCGTCACCCCATAGCCTGTCTGTGCCTTTGACGGTCATCAATTGCAAGGCTCGATCGCATCACTCAATTCACCGGGGGGTTGTGGGGCAGGTACGTCTTTCATCACAGTGCCCTGTGTTCCGTATAACCAGACTGGAGATCTTTTTTCGAGATGGGTTTACAGTAGCCAATTGAACTGTGGATTAGGATGTATATGGAAGTCCTTTCTGATTTTCCTTCTCAGACGTGCAAGCACAGGACGATGGCCACTCAAGAGATCCCTAAGACCTGCAAGGTCATCATGGCGGAGACCATCGCCAAAGGTCTCCTAGCGGAGGTCAAAGAGACCCTTGGGCTTATTCAACAGGACACCGAGGGTAAGCCAACCCTGGTGGCTTTCTTGGCGAATGGCGACCCTGCAGCTGTCAAATACGCAGAATGGTCAAAGAAGACATGCGAGGAGAAGTAAGTTGTTATCCTGTTATCATACATTTCAAATCATGCTGGCGAAGTATTCAAAACTCCGGCCTCGGGGTGGGGACTAACTAGCAGCTTCAGCGGGTTTGACTTTGATTTGCGCCATGTCGACAAGGAGAGATTAGAAGAAGAAATCATGGCTGCCAACGAGGACACCAAGGTTGATGGCATCATCGTCTACTATCCCATCTTCCCCGGGAACCCGGCCCATGACAAATACATTCAGGAGACCGTCTCACTGGCCAAGGACGTGGAAGGCCTCTGCCATAAGCATATCTACAACATGTATCACAACGTGAGATTCCTGGACCCTCCCGAGAACCGCAAGAAGTCTATCCTACCTTGCACCCCGCTGGCAGTGGTGAAGATCTTGGAATACCTCCAGATCTACAACTCCATCCTGGCGTACGGCAACCGGCTCTTTGGAAAGACCATCACCGTTATCAACCGTTCTGAGGTCAACGGCCGGCCATTAGCCGCGCTGCTCGCCAACGACGGCGCGACGGTGTACTCGGTCGATCTGACCGGTGTTCAGCTCTTCACGCGAGGGCAGGGCATCCGCCACCCCCGCCACCAGGTCCAGGACAAGGAAGGTTGGAGTCTAGAACAGTGCATCCCCATCAGCGATGTCATAATCGGCGGCGTCCCCTCCGAGAAGTACAAGGTCCCCACGGAACTTATCCGGGACGGGGCAGTCTGTATTAACTTTTCCTCTTTCCGAAACTTTGACGGCCCGGCCATCAAGGAGAAGGCATCGATATATGTGCCCTCGGTCGGCAAAGTGACTATTGCGGTTCTCCTCCGCAACTTAGTGGTAAGTTCGCCAGACCACCGAAGCGTGAGAGATGCCTAATGGGCCGCAGCGGCTGATCGCCAACCGACCTTCGACGAAGCCGGATGGGTCGACCGACGAAGGCAAGACAAAGGCCAAGAGCAAAGCTTTTGTGGATGGCTAAATAGAAGAAATGATACCCCGGTGTTGTGCAAGTATTTTCTGTAGTATTTGTGTCATGATGTTTTAGGACCGTTCGTGAATTTTTGTTTGGGAGTAGATACTCTGCCCTTACCTCGGATCTACGACATAATGGAGCCGCTAACTAATCCCGTAGGATGGAGGATGATCTCAGGTTCCTCCTACCCGATACCTGTATTCGAAGGAGGGAGGTTACTGGGGCGAGGATAGCTCCAACAGAAATATGGAAAATAATGGCTGCGTCGGTCCTCATAAAACCAACTACTACTCCTCCCCCAATTGGTTTATAGGGGCGGACAGGATCCCGAGTTTGCCAGTTGGTATGGGCCCCCTCCTGTGAAAGTTAGGATCTACGGCTCTCAATCATTAAACTGTTGGTCCTCCTAACGGCCCCGTAGGAAACTAGCACCACAACGCCAAGTTGCTAAGTTGCGATATTATAAGTGACAAGGCGTTGGACTCTTAAACTTTGCTGTCGAGCAACAAAGAATTCGATATCCCCTTCGGCGGTTGGGACAGGGCCATATATACATGCGATCCCTTAAATCTATATCCAGGGGCGTAAATGGCGGAAGTCTGAAGTCGATACAACCCTGGTGCCGGCTTCTATCATGACCGGTCACCAGCTTCTCGGAGTGGTATGCAATTCAGATTCTTTGATATAATAATAGTCTTGGCATAAACAATCATGACCAGCCATATAAGCAAGGTTGCGGAGCTTCTCCTCTAGAGGAAGAATTTAGAATACTCAGCAAAAATCACTCCCCCCTCCCCCCCTTTGCTTGCTATCATTGTCAGATTACCCAACACTCTTTTGGGGAGAACCTCATAGTTGTAAAGCAGCTTATCGCGCATCATAAATGAGCACTACGTTTCGACGTCAATCAAAACATGGAAACAATATTGCGAACTGTCGTCGTCTGTAGAGTTAACCCCCCTTTAACTTTGAGCCATGAAACACGTCCCATCGTAACTTCGGGCCGTATATAGAAAAGATTCGAGCAAAAAAGGAGAGTCATAACATAGTAGCGAGACAATTCGCACCTTTCCATCCCCAAATGACACTCCAGTATCAACCTATACCGTTCAATATCCGCCCCAAGCCGGCAAGGAAAGATCATCCTCGTCCTCGCCCATCCCGTCATCGTCTGTCTCGGCCCAACCCCAGCCTCCCCTGATATCGTATTGCTTGGACACGAAGTCGGCCTCCTTGACGGCCTCCTCCTCCTCCCGTCCCTTCTTCTCTTCTTCGTCGTCGTCGGCGTCGGCATCCGCGGAGGAGGTGGTGCCCTTCTGGTAGTAGCGCTGGCTGGCGTAGCTCTCGCTGATGCGCTTGGCCACGTCGTTGGCCTCGTGGAGGCTGACGAGGCGCCGTTTGCTGCTGCCCTCGGTGCGAGCCAGGTACTCCGCGGCGACCTCCCAAACCAACTCCCTGCGGGGCCGCTCCGGCTTTCCAGGCTGGTCACACGCGAACCAGTCTGGGCTCTTGTCGGCCAGGTCCGCCAGGCGCTCGCCGCGCCTGGTGCCTATGCTCGTTACGGCGTCACCGGTGGATAGCTTCGACGCGATGAAGCGGTCGTAAGCGATTTCGGCCGGGGTACGCCCCACGGTGTTCTCCCGGTACAGCAGCTGGGCGTTGTTCTCGAGGATCACCCTCATGTGACCCGGGAGCTCGAGGAGCACGGCGCCATGGAGTACGGTGTTCCCAGAGCCGTTGAGGATCTCGAGCTCGGCACCCTTTGAGAATTCGAGCAAGAGACTTAGGAGCATGACGCTGCTCTTGGAATCCTTCGACGTGTCGTGCCGGCGGTATGTGCCAAACCGCCGGTTCAGCGTATAGGGATATCGCGCGCCGTCGGCCTTCTTGATCCAATAGTGCAGCGGGGTGTCTCCCCCATGAGCGAGTTGATTCCGCTGCTTGAACATATCCGACCTCAGTTCAGGATCTAGCAGACTCAGCAACGACCTAAGCCTGTCGACTTTGGGATTATTCGTCAGGGCCGCGTGGATGATGTTATTGCACTCTTTGTCCTTGACCGACTGGTCGGCTCCGGCCTTGATCAGCGTCTCCGCGAACTGGACTCTCCCGAGGAGGCAAGCCAGGTATAGAGGAGTGTAGCCTCGGTCGGATTTGGCCTCGAAAGATGACGGGCATACCTTGATCAGGTACTCGATGAGGCGGTTTGTCTGGTCACCCAGTGGTCCCATGACGGCGCAGTGGATGACGAGATCATTCTGCATGCCGAGCCATCTCATGACTGCTCTATCAAACCCTCCAGGTGCTTTGGTCAGATGTTTTAGACGAGGATCCTCCTTGGCCACCTTCGACGAACCGAATTCCAAGTAATGTCTCATGGGCGTGTCGCTAAGAAACCACTCCACAGATTCTCGGGAGCCTTCCATAGCAGCAATCAATAACGGAGGTACCTTGGACCCAGTGGGCTTTGCAACGAGATTGCGGCCTTTACTAGCCCAGTCGGCCCGTTTCTTGCCATAGACCGTGAGGCCTTGGTAGTACCTAGGCTTGACCTTCATCTCAACGCTACTCTTCTTTACCAGGTCTTCGAGCGGCATGCCAGCACCCGTTCGCTTGATCATGTCAGCGAGCATATCAGTACGTCCGAGCTTGACAGCGCCGCAGAATTGTTCTTCGGAAAACGTGAAGAATCTACTGGTCCCTTCAGATTCAGGCGTCTGACTGGCGTAATGTATTTCAACTTCGACCAAGAACTTGAATCTCTCCGTGTCATTCTCGGTCATCGCGAACGTCAGAAGGTTTTGACTGCCCTTGTTTCGCTTTACCGTCCCGTCCGGCAGCATGACGAAGGTTGGCACTACCCAGTTGATGAGCGCCGTAGCCAAGACATCGCTCTTCACCTGCGTGGAGACCTGACCGATATTGTCGATAGTAAGCTGGTCCTTAACGATTTCCTTGTAGACCTCGGGCTCGTCATCGCTCTCAGACTCGGACTCGTAAGAATCCGCATCTTCATTCCTTGTCATCCTGTATCGGGCCTTCTCCTCTTCCTTTGGCGCCCATTGAGCCTGTGCGATCTCGAGGATCGCTTTGGCAGTCGAGAAGTGACCCTTAAGCAGTGCGAGAGAGAAAGGATTATTCCCTTTCGGGTCGAACACTGCGATTTTCAGTGGTGGTTCGCCTCCGTCAAATGGAGTAAGCGTAAGCGACTTGATCTTTTCTAAATCCCCTGCCCAGGCAGCTTCAAACCTTGAAGAAGTCAGTCAGAGTCAGGTTAGATGGAGACCGGATAGGACTTACAACTCAATGTAAGCGGCTCTTCGCTTGTTGGTAATATCGTTCGCGCCCTTGAAAATGAAGTCAAAGTCATACGGAGCTGCAGGCTTGTCTGCGTCGTCCGTTGTGGCCGGGGGGCCCTCGATTTCGGGATGCAGCTCCTTAAAGGTCTTCGCTCCTTTGGCTTTGAGTGCCTTCTCCACCTCTTCGAGTTGGCATATCGCGTCGCGAATAGCTTCTTTCTTCTTTCTCAAGCCTTTAGACTGCTCGATTTTCTTCTTTTGCTTCTCAAAGCGGTCCAATTCCTTCTCATAAGCGCCGACTTTGTCCTCAATGTCGGTCGATACGAGCCAATGTTGATAGTTACCCTCCCGGAACTTCTCTAGAAACTGGCAGGTCCCAAGCGGGCCCTTAGGCGGTTCCAAGTAGGTTTTCCTGATCGAGCCGTGGTAGCCGTAATTTGGCCGAGGTGAGTCGAAAGGAGTCTTCTCTCCCTTGTACTCGCGAAGCTTCGCCAGACTTTCTTGGACGACATCCAAGGCTGATTGCCCTCTGTTATAATTTCGACCCCACGTATTCTCGATGAGTTCAACACTCGATGTGGTGATGACGTTCGGGTCAGCCCCTCTATCCAGCAATTGAATCGCAATAGTCGGATTAGGTGACTCGATAGCTACGAGAAGGGGTTGAATGGCACCTTTTCTGAAAAGTTTCTTGTTCGACTCGTAATCGCCAAGGTTCTCTTCAAAGGTGAGCTTGGCCCCCTTTAGCCAAGTGTCAAAGTCGACCTCGGGGTTCGCGCCGGCCTCGAGGAGCTTGAGGACAAGAATGGGGTCGCCGTTGTCGATAGCCGTCATCAAAGGAGTCGTGGCGTCCGAATTCCATCTACGTCCCGTTATCGCGACATGATTCAGAGCTGCCTTGAGTCCAATCTTATCGTTCGCCCACAGACTCTCGATGAGTTCTGGCGCACCACGCTTAATGTATCGGTGAAATGCCGTGACACCATTGTTGTCGGCTTGGGACGACGTCGCGCCCAAACTTAGTAGGACCTCGGTCATCTGTACGGCATTTTCCACCGGGAGTGTCAAAGCTAGCACTAGCGTAAGGATCGCCTTGTGAGGTTCCGAGTATGATCCGTCCCCGATCTTGACTGGCAGCAGTGCATCGGCACCAAACTCCTGGCACAGAAGCTTGACCACGTCACAGTGGCCTCCCAGAATGGCGAGATGTAACGCACTGCACTTGGAATCCCAAGCGACGGCATCGATCTTGTAGTAGTCCGGACCGGCCTTGTCATCGTCTAGGGAGATATCATCCTCTTTTTCCGGGCTATCCTTTTCCTTGTCCACCTTCACGAAAGAGCCGGTGGCAATGGATACGACGCCGTCATCGGACACATCATCGCCTACCAGCTCCCCTTCGGACTCGTCGCCTTCAACCTCTCTGTCAGAATCGTCGGGATCGGTCTCGGTGGCGCCGGAACCGGCCTGACCCTCTTTGTGCGCGGCAGCTCTGGTCCTTCGACGTTGATCCTGCTTCTCCTCTTCCTCTTCCTCGTTTGCATTGCTCTTCTCGAGAAGGATTGTGACCATCTGAACATTGCCTCTCGCGGCGGCGAGGTGAAGAGCAGTCTGTCCGTCCGCTAGGCGGGCTGTAAGACGTGCACCATGGTCGACCAGGCATTTGACGATTTCTGGTGTTGAGCTAATGACCGCTAGGTGCAAAGGAGTCCTGCCCGTGTAATCTCTCTTATTAGGATCTGCGCCATCTTGAGAGAGCCAATCTTCGACGTGCTCGAGATCGCCATCGACGATAGCTCGGCATAGACGAGCAGTGTTACCGACGTAGGCCATCTCCGTCCAGTCGTCCTCAGTTAGCGGATTAAAGGAGCCAATTTGCTATGGATGAGATCAGCGATGCGGACACCCGATGGTCCAAGTCAACTTACCTGTCTTCCAGGGTCATCGATCCTGAACGAGACGTTTCCGGAGACATAGATCTCGCTCTCCTTTTCCGCAATTTCGATTTCTTCGGGGGTTGTCGGCTTAGGGCAAGTGCCACAGCAATCACTAACGACATCCTCGACTCGCCCGAAGAAGGCTGGGTGCCTATGTAGATAGACCGCCCTTTCTTTGGGCTGGTTCCACTCCGCGTTAAGCAGGAGGTCTTTCGTATAGCAGAGCTTCTCGATCTTCTTGGCATGGAACTTTTTGCCGTAGGGGACTGTGAACGTGTGATAGTTAGACACCTCGTCCTCGTCAACCCAATCCGCGACTTCATCTTCATGAATATCCTTGATATTACCACGGAGACGATGCTGGTAGCGGAACCCGGGTTCCGGACGTCCTCTCTCCTGGCGGCGCTTCTTGAGATACTGTTCTCTGGCACTTGTCGTAGGGAGGCGTTCCAGAACAAGTAGCCTAGCGAGACCTAGCGTCTTTTGGAAGCTTCTCTCGAAGATTGTGGGATCAACCCTACTGCGGTTCAGCTCGGGCCAGTACACTTCGAAGTTTCGATGGCTGTATTTGGACAGACGGTTCTCATAGGAGGGACTCCTCCGGCTGAGATCAATAGGATTGATCTGCGTGATATATGAGGCCAAGGCCCGCGGTGTGCAGTATACCTGCTCACCATCGTATGCCGCACCGGAGCAGTCGATATCGAAACCCGTCAGAATTTCAGAGACCGATTTGTAGACACGGAGCACGATCTATGAAAGATGTCAGTTGCTAGTACGAGGACCATATATGAAACCATACTTGAATATGACGAGTAGGATATTGGCTGCCTGGAAGGTAATTAGCCGCTCTATCTTTTGCGGTCTGATAGTTAACTGCACTCACAGATGGTGATGGCGTTTTTTGTGCGCACTACGGTCGTTTCGGATAAGATGGCATCGCGGACCCGGGTTTCGATGTCCTTGATCTTTTCAATGGCCTGGTCCTCAGTAAGACCGTAAAGAAAGAGATCCACATCGGACGCAGGGCCTAAGGATGGCTAGTATCAGCAAGCATTACATACATGAGCTGATCTCTCGGGGCACGAGGAAAGCATAGGAGGGGTGGTGTCATCCTATGGTCTAGCCCGACTTACAGAACTTCTCATGGTAATACTGTCGCAGGGCTCTTTTAGACATCTTGTATTTGTCTGGGACGGGGAGGAGGGTGTTGACGACTGAGGATCCAGCGGCGACGACGTTGCTCCAGTCCATGTCGGATAGGGACGATTCAGAGAAGACATTAAAATTGTGTCTGAATTCCTTGAAGGTTGAGACTACGGCTGGCGAACCGCTGGCTCGACGCTTATCGCTGGGAAGAGCCAGGATGTACTTGTCCTTCTCCTCTTGGGTCTCCTTGTCCAGATCGCGAGCGCGAGTCTTGATCTCGGGAGCGTCCGTGGTGAAGAGAGGTAGGACATTGAGGTATGGGTCATCCAAAATAGGGTTGCTGCGGTCCTGAGCATATAACTCTCTGAGCTGAGCCTCAAACTTGCGGTATGGCTCCATCAGTTCGACCATAGGGGTCTCGGGGTGTTTCGCGATGTGCTGTACCAGCTCATGATGAGCGACCGGCAATTTGGGAAGCCCCTTAAACGTCATGATTGCTTAGAAATTCTCCCTGACAACGGACTTTACGACGGGCCTGATTTGATGATAGAAAGTGATAGGGCTAGAAGAAAAGAAGGTCATCAGTTAGAGCTGAGGGGATTCTGCTCAATTGACAGACGTATACGAGTGAAATTTGAGACAACGTGCTGTGAATAACTTGAGACTGGATTTGGGAGCCCCATGCCACCAGACAGGACCACCTAATTTATATTTCGTGCCTTCCATAGATACCTTTGACAATTAGCAGGCAGCAACGACCCTTAGCTTCCCTGCTAATACCACTTGTATTCAGTTGCGTCGCTTGGGTGATGTGACTTGCAGTTGAACTGAACGAGGTGGAGAGGTGAAGACGGCTCAGCGCGGCCTGGTGCCTAAATTTACAGTCTCCCGTGTCGCGAATCTGGCGCGAGGTCCCGTGATCACCAATTGCCTTCTCCCACACGCTTCCTTATCCCTGACAGACTTCCTTTGCTGGGCTATGATGCCTAACTCAACGAAATATTTACATCCCACCCGCATTGTTGCCGTTGGGAGTGTGTATATACAAAAGAGGAAGGGGATATCCGTCTTACGTATTAGTATGTATGCTTAGCTCCACTACTCGTACGTTCATCCCTTAAGTGAATAAAATATGGGTCCGATATCGAGAAAGTTGGGGGACTCACTACTTCATTCAATCATTCAATAATCTGCTCAGTTCAAACGAGATGATACCAGTCCCCCTCAAAACAGTCTGAATGAACTGGAATACACAAATGAGGGCATTACCTGGAGGCTCAATGGTTTTTCCGTATCCCAGTTTGTATTTTTAGAAACTGGGAGCCGGAAGCCGTTGAAGACAGGGTTCATTGGCTGTGGGTTGGTGTATGTAACCCCTAACAGGCAGACGAGGAGGCAGGCCGTCCACTTCCCCTGCAATCGCGGAATCACGTCACAGGCAGCCAAACCGTCAGACATGGGCGGAGAAAGTCCCGGCAAAAAGTCCGAGGCGGACGCCCAGAGACAATCGCTGTTCTTCCAGCTGCCGTCCGAGATCCGGCTCCAGATCCTGGCACTCCTCGTCTACGAGGGCGCCGCGTCCCAGCACATCGTGCACTTCGAGGGCGAGCGGGGCTTCGTGCGACTCCCTTGCCAGCCAACACCAGACGCCGACGTCAGGTTCCGCAACGCACTGGAGTGGTTCTCCCTCAACAACAGCCCCTGGCGCGGCGGCCACCTGAGGTGCTGCCGTGCCCTGTCCGGCCGGCGCGGTCAGAGGAGGAACACGGCCGCCCCCCTCAGCTCCCCCCTGCCGCTGCTCCTAACGTGCCGCAGGCTGCACGAGGAGCCGGCCGACGTCCTCTACGCGTCCCTGAATTTCGTGGGCCTGAAGCCGCTGCGCCGTTTCCTGCGGCAGACGAGGGCTGAACACCTAGATCGTGTCCGCAACATCGATATCCAGTGGGAAGGGATCGTGAGGTCGCTACCGACATTCAACCTCGACTTTGAGGACTGGGCGCCGACGTGCGAGAGGCTCGCTAAGCTACGCGGTCTCCGTACGCTCCGGGTAAAGATATTCGTCTGCAGCCGCACCAATGGGCGACTGACCGAACTGTTTCTGCGTCCGCTACTGGCCGTAAAGGAGACGGAGGTTGTCTCGGACGTGGTTCGGAACTGCTGGGACCACCACTCTAATAGTCAAAAGAAAACAGTGGCGAGCATTGTACTTGGTGACTACGAGGTGCCTATCAGGGTCTGCAACGTCTCTCTGCAAGATAGATGGCCAGGGGACCACGTCTTGGAGCAGACGCAATCCACGGTTTGAGTAAATGCGTTAGGTTGTGTCTTACGGACGCAGGAACTGTGCAAAAAGCCAGTTTGCCACTTTGAGGTTTTCTCAAGACGGAGTGAAGCTTGACGCTTTCAGCAGGCAGACGTTGAGGCATACTTGGTATTGCGTTCTGGGTGGAAAAGCTAAGTATGGCATTTTATGTTTTTCTGTGATGGAGATAGACTGGCATGTGACTGTAATGTGAGAAGCTCACGCTATCGTCACGACTGTAGGAGTTCCGCAAACAAGATTTATCATTATATCAATACTGTATGATAAGCGTTTTATCAGGGTAAGTTCAAAGCTATCAGTAGCTAACGTTGAGTTTCTCTTTCGCACCACCAGATAGTTGGTTTGCATCTGCATCTGCATCATCCGCACGCGGCCATTTATTACCGGATATAACGCCAAAGTCGCGAGCAATCTCAAGTACCGGCCATAGCTTCTGTCATCATCTGTTCTAATAGTTAAATTGGCCCAACCTCGGTATAATTGCCAACGTAATTGTAGCAGCCTAGCGAACCATTATGGTTCCAAATGACTTTGTCTAATCTCGAGTCAGTTTTAACGGATTGTCAGATAAAGACAGGGGAAACCCGTACTGAGATCAGTGCTGGCAAGTTTGACGGTACCATCCACGTTGTAGCAAACACAGGTCAGAAGGAAAGCCGTCTGGCTACCATTGAAGAAGCAGTTTGCGCAAGTAAGCCAGTAGTTTCCGCTACGTCAAGGTAGGTCAGCACCGGTTAACTGGCTCCCTACTAGAACTAGGTGGTAATCAGACTCACTTGCAGTATGGCGCTAGGACGCCACCGTTGTTAATGGCGCAGTATGCGGTGTCGAACCTGTCGTAACACTGTATGAGCACACCTCCTGGAACAGCGAGAAGTCGTGTTATTCGAGAGGAGGCTGCCTTACCAAGTCCATCCATAGCTGTAATGGACCCAATTGTCGTTGTTGCAGTACATTCCCAAGTGGCTATCAACCATCCTGGCAGTTTTCCAAGTGCAGTTCGTCACAAAGTCCTGAGCAGCTGTCATCCAGCAAAAACCGAGGACCATCAGGACCAAGGCTACAGGGCGGCCGAGGAGAGTCGTGGTTAGTCTCATAGTTAATGCTGGCAATGGTATGTCCGGCTTAGTGGGAACGTAGTTTTGGAGATGGGAGCTTGAAACGAGGAGGGCGTGATTGAAATCGAGGCCTAGGGAGGTAAGAGATAGGTAACAGAGGGTTAAAGAACGAGATATGAATGAGGGATGCTATAAATTCATAAAGTGATGCTTGCTAAGGGGGCATAGGACGCCGCATGGACTTCGCCTCTAGTAGGAGGCCATAGACTGAAGATAAGTGGATGAACAAAACAATGAAGAAGCATTTAGGAGATCTTAAATGATATCAAGGTAGATAATTCAAAGACAGGCTTGAACCATTTTTCTAGGAGACAGATACGCTAGCTGTCAGGGGCCTTGCTCTTTCCATTTCGGCATCCCAAAGTCATGCTGATACGGCACCTTATTCCGGCCTAAGATTATTGGCACTATGTATCAAGTCAGAGGTCAGGAGTCAATAAGGCAGGCTCATCCCACTATGTGATGCCACCTAGGCGGCTCGAGGCTCTTTGGTCCTAAAGCTACATCTGGCCCTACATACACAGTAGGCAGACTCGTATTTGTGAAGCATGTAGTGACTCAACAGCGATTTGGGATTCCACGATAACTCCCAAGCAATGGTAAATAGAGAGCAATCCAACAAGACGAATCACAGTGACTAAGTTCTTATACATAAGGTCAGCAATAGCCGCCTTAGAGGGCAACGTCGTACAAGCCTGAGACACAGATCCATTTACGGGCTCCACAATGATTGCCAGACCAACAGCGCTCCGCCCCGGTAGTCTAAGATACCTACAGCATCAGCATGAGCGCGATCATATGTTGTGAGGATATTTCACTACTCGCTGCAGGGAGAAACTCTTTTTCAGCCCCAATATACAGGCAGACAGGCTCGAGGAGAATATTACCAACTTTGCTGTAGTACATCAGTAGACTCCAAACCGTTCTCCCAGTACCTTGTTGTCAAATTCCTCGGAAGAATCCTCGTTCCACTATTAGATATGTTAGCAACGTTATATGTTGCTTTCAAGTCGCCCTTGCGTTTCTGGTTCCCTGCTGTGTGTGATGTCGAAAGCAGCCTATCAGGCCATCCTCGTCTTTTCCTCAGGAGCAAATTCAGTTTATTATATGGGAGTCCTATCGTCAGGTTCGTCCCATCATTCGCCAATGCTTCACTGTCCATTACGGCCTCGATTCCACACCGAGACGAATGTACACCGCCTACTGCGACGAGCAGCAGAGAGTAGTGAATACCTTGCACCGAGTGCAGCCTCTGCCTAGCGGCCATATCATCAGGCTCATAAGCAGGGTAATTGTAAAACATTGCCATAAGAAACCGGCATCGATGTATCCAGTTTGCTTGTGGGTCGACTTCGAGAGAGACACTTTTCAGTTCGACAGATGTGCGTGTTTCGACCCAAGCGATGAATTACTGTATAATATTATTACCGAACATAAATTGTTCCGCTTCGTGTATCCCCTTGGGAAGAAAGTTTCAAGAACTGGTCTTGACTCTAGTCACTGGCTGTTCAAAATCCAAAAGCTTGCGATCGGCACGGAACCAGGAGCTCTTCGTCGTCACATTGAATGGTTCTCCTCGAGGGATCGTAGCGTTCTCGAGCATATGTCACCGCTGAGGACAGTCTTTATTGTCGTTTGCAGTGATGATGCCACGAGCCTCTACCTCCATCATGGAAACAGGTACAGACAAGGAGTCAACGACCCGGCTTTGGCAACCTCTGACCGACGATACGTGTATCTAAATGAACTAGGCTGACAGCGCAGGGCAACGCTAGCCGGTGTGCACGCCGAGCACGTGTTCATATGTTGGAGGTACCGCAAAACCGTGAAGAAAAAGTTGATATGCATACTGTTGTGGGCAATTTCTGGAGAATAAAATGGGAGCGCGGGCCCCGTTGCACATTGGGGTGACGGTGGATTTGACTCAAAGAAGCCGCCCCTATAGCCGCCACTTAGCTTACGGTCGCATGATGAAGCGGCGGATCGGGAAGAGGCCATTCATGCTGTGCTGGCAGTATGTAGCTACTGGCAGGCAAATTGACTCAGCTCGAGAGCACTCTACCTCTTGCTCCTAGGTCGACGGATAATATACAGAATAAACCACAAATTATGATTTGCCCTTACGCCTAGCGGGTGGCTGACGTTGAAACAAAAAACACCGAAGCAGTGTAGCTCAAGCCCGATATTCTCTCCCTGCGAGGTCATATTTCTGCTTGGCCAACTCGCCATGACGCTGCTCCTCCGGCAACGACGCAAACGGAGTGGTGTTCCCCGTGGTATCAGCTAGCCTCCGGGCATCTTCTGCCGTTGGGTATGTTCAAATTACACTTATGGCACCCGGGGTGCTCAGAATCATACGCATGCATCCAGGTCGGCGAATCCGTGACCATACGTCAGGGCTTTTCTACGCCTAGGTGGCTTCGCTAGCCTGGGATCCTTCTCAATCGGAAGTTCAGTCCTCCTTCGTCGTCGCAGAGGCAATCACTCCCCGCCCGTGAACGTGTATTCCAAGCACCCAACCTGTACCTTACCGCCCACGCCGCCATTATTACCTATATGTCGCATTAGCACCTAGTCACCTAGGACACGCACATCTGAGAACTGCCTGTCATGGACTTACACTTGGTATAGTTCTCCCTCATGAGCAGGTAGGCCGTGATGGAGCTGGGCGAGCCGAGCGGGAAGCGGAAGTTCTGCGTGGCCGTCTCGGTGACGCACCCCTGCACCCAGAATACCCCGTACCAGTAATTGATGCCGTCGCCGTCCTGCATGGACAGCGTGATGCCCCCCGTGTCCGGGCCGAGGTCATCGGACCCGCCAGGCCCTTCCAGCCCGCTGAAGTCCGTTGAGAAGTCGTCCTGCGCGCTTGAGCTGATGTCCGCGTGCCCCGGGAAGTCGGCCTCGTTGTGGCACACGATCTCGCCGCGCTCGAGGGGCGTTGTGGGCGTCGCGGGCGGCGGTGGCTCCTCGGTTGTGGTGGGTGGTTCCTCGGTGGTTGTTGTGGGCTCCTCGGACGCGGTGGGTTCCTTGGACGTGATGGGCTCCTCGGACGTGGTGGGTGGCTCTGTTGTCGTAGTGGGCTCTGCAGTCGTAGTTGGGGTTTCCGTACTTGTAGCAGAAGATGCCGAGGAAGATGTCGACGGCGAGAAGGAGCATGCCCCGTCGCCAGTCGAACTCTCCTGGCGCCCCTTCACAGCCGGATTTTGGACCACCTGGAAAGTCCCAAGTGGTTCCCACTCCACCTGGTGGCTGCCTTGCAGTTCGTGTCCTTCAAACCAGATCCGCCAGGAGGCCTTCTCTTGGCAGCTCTTGGCAGGCTGATACTGCACTAGTACCTTTCCTCGGTGATTGTCATAGTTACCTTGAGAGTCTTGAGTCAGCATTCTTCATTGCTCGACATATATTGGGAAGGTTCCGAAGCTTTACTTACTGTCGCCAAGATCCTCCGGAATAAGCGGGTTTGCCCACTGTCTAGGTGCGTAGAGGATTTTCTCATACGGCACCTGCAGGCCGTTCTGGGCGCTGAAAATTGCCTTGATTTCGTTCTCTATCTGCTGGTTCTTCGAAGGAAGGCCGTCGTCCTGGCCCCATGCCTCGGACAGTCCTGTCGGGAACTCGTTGTTGTAATTGGGGGTTCCCCACTCACCCCGCATGTAGGGGGCGAAGATGAAGACATGCGGGTCCGCATCGTCGTCCAGGTAGTGGGAGATAGGCTGGTCGTCGCCCACGGAGGGGTCCCTCATCTGCGCAAGGCCGAACACGTGGTTGACGCTGGTGCCCGCGTGCAGGGCCGTAAGGACCTGGTTCTGGAAGATGTCGCGTTGCTCCAGGGCGGTGGGCGGGTTCGGGTCGTTCCATGCATGGGTGAATAGGGGTACCTCCCAAATGTGACTGACCCATGCGCCACGTTTCGACACAGCGATAACGCTGGTGCAGCCGTAAAGCCCAGACACGGCAAGCGTGGCGGTATTGCCGTAGAAACCCACGAAGTTGGACGTGAGTCCGTTGTCGAGGACGACGCCCTGGTTGTGGATGTCCGGGTTCTGGTAAGCGAGTCCCACCTCGCCCGCCATGAAGTCCTGGTTGTTCCCGCCGTAGTTCTCGGGTCCCGCCCAGGTGTTGGCGTCTGGCTGCGTGACACGATCTGGGCGTCGCTTCGAGAGGTCTCGCTCCTTCACCGAGCAGGTTGAGGAGTCACCGCCGCAAGCCTCGAACGCACACTGGGGAATTGGCGTCGACGTAGGGGTCGTCGTTGTCGTGCTTGTGACGGTGGAGCCAACGACACTACATCCAGTGACAGTGCTGTAGACTAGAGTGGTGCAAGGCTGGTCCTGTCGTTTCCCGTTGACCGATGAAGACGCTGTTACTGTGCAGAAGACACTCTCCCACGTCTCCGTAATTGTCTGAGTGCAGGAAGTTGAGGACGCGGTGGTCGTCGTGGTCGAGGTAGGCTCGTCATCTTGCTTCTCCAACTCGTCGGCAATGTCTTTCAGGGTGTCTGTGAGTATCTCAACTGTAGGGATGGGCGGGTCCACGCCTTGGACGGTGTCTACTAGGTTGTTGAGGACTTCAACGGCGCAGCTGATAAGCTCGGCTGCGCTCCCGAACGTATCAAGGATACCGGAAATCAAACTTCTCTTGAGAGCCGTCTGTTGGCATTCTGGCTTGGGCGGAGGCTTCACGCTGAACTGGTTGAAGAGGGCGACAAACTCGTCACGACTCTCCTCGATGTCATTGAGGTATTCTTGCTTCTTTTCCTCGTCCTGCAGATCCGACCTCCTTTGCCATAGGTACCATAGGATAGGCGCCACCTTAGCCGCCTCAGACGTCTCTTCGGGACCACCTGTCAGTGTCTGTGTGGGTACGGTGTAAGTAGGCAAGTCAGTGAGCGATGGAATCTCCGTAGTTGATTCAGTGGTTGAGCCAGCGGTTGAGCTAGCTAAAGTGCTGGAGGTAGTAGTAGTAGTAGTGCTAGGGACCGTTCCCGAAGTTGTACTTGAAGTTGTGCCAGAGGTACTGCTTGTCTCGGATGTCAGAGATGTGGTCGTGCTGGAGAGAGTAATGCTAGTGTGGCTGGTCGAGGATGAAGTCGTGTTTAGAAAAGGAACTATTTGCCGAGCATGGAAGTTCTTAAAACGGTATACCGAGTCTGCTGAAGTTGGCCATACGCCGAGGGACAGAGCAGCTAGGGTCACTAGACCCTTTAGTTGTGCCTGTACCATGGTGTTCAGAAGTGCAAAGTTACACGATCGTCTTGGGGTGTCAGATAACGAGTGTATGCCCACGGGAGTATCATACACGTTCATCAAATACTCCTACGGCGTACTTGGAAGATATTTATATACTCGTCTCCTACGCATAAGTGGATAGACTCAGCCTAGCGCATCGGAATCTAACAATAATCCGTTTGACGCAGGCTGTGGCCCCCGGGAATAGCTCACGGCTCCATTTAGACGCGCTTGACATTCAGGTAGCTTTTGCAACTGGGCTTTCCCCTTTAATTTAAGCGCTATGCAGGGTAATCCTGACGGAATGCTTTAACTCATGTAAGGTGGCCCCCAATTCGTAGGCACAGTAATCTTAGGTCTGCAGCAGATCTTGCAGCCGGGGCCTAGTTTGGCAACAATCAGCGATAGATCCTGGGTCGCAAGTTTTCAACCGCACTTTTCTCAGGTCAGTCTCACGTACCTAGTTATTGGCTTCTCCTTAGCAGAGTCTTACTCCTTAAACCTTCCCTGCTTTTCATGGGTAGCCTAGTTCACTTAGCGAAACATGAACCGAAATAGCTACATGCTCCGTGCGAAGGCGCTTTCGGAAGAGGGTGTATAATGGCATAGGTACCTATGAAGATCCCTATGAGATTTCAATCCTCTCAGCCCTTTCGCTTTAGCGCGTAGCCTTGTGGTTCCCGTTCTAACTTTTAAGCGATGTGGGCTAGAGACAAATTTGTGGGGCGCATCAGCAGCCACAAGAGCCGAAGATCCGCCACGGTTTCATGGTATCTCACAATTTCGAACACCGAGTCCGAGGCAGCACATCATCCTCAAGCAGAAAAAGACCCTGGCCTCTAGGCAATTCTGCTTGCCGTATGCAGAATCGCCAAGACTCTAGTTCTCAGCCACGTTAATCGTCTTTTTGGCTATAACCAATAAGCATAATCCTTAGTGGAGACAATGTAGGGCGGGCTGCTCCATTGGATTAAAGAGCCGCCCGCTAGTCTAGTATCAGCCTTATGAGGAGCTGAAATCCGGGGGCCGGGGCCGGGGGCAGCTGCAGCAGTCAGCAGTTATTTTCGGGTGTATTTGGAAGTCTACTGCGGGGAGGTCTCACCACTCGAACCTCACACCCCACATCGGTCCCGTATTTTCGTTGTTCCCATTTTGCTTTTCATTTCTGGGCCGCGAGCCCGTGATTCAGTCGAGATGGATTCAGGCAATCAGAACAACACCCAAGAGCTGCTACGGCAACGGCAGCATGATGCACAGCGCCGGGCGGTTCTGACGGCGAAGCAGGCCATAGGCCAGCAACTTACAGTTGTCGACGCCGAGGAGTTGGACGGTATCAAGGCCAGGGAGGACGCGGGTCTTGAAGCCAGGCGCAAACAGCTGGAAGCCCCGTTTGCCCACCTTCCTCCACTGCCGCCGCCTCTGCCCCCATTCTCGGGCGGCGGTGCCCCGCCACAGGCCGAGGAGAAGGATTTCCACAATTGGTGCAGGGACGGAAATATCGAAGCGGTGCGGCGGTACATCGAAGGGCGGCAGCAGCTTGATGATGCTGTGCTGCAGCGGGGACTCACTCACGCGGCCGAGGGCGGACAGCTCGAGACGACGAGGTATCTGCTGCAGAAAGGCGCGAAGTTGTTCGGCGTCCCGATCGAAACCGCGTGCCGGAGGCGGGACCTGGAACTCTTCAAGGTCTTCGTCGAGAACGGATGGCATCCGAACCAGCAGATCCCGTCTATCGAGGGAAACTTCGGGGTCGTTTTACCGTACGTAAGAAGTGCAATGCGAACTGTAACTGATTCAAGACTTGATGTTCAGCAATCTTCTATCTGAGTCACCAACTTCACAGTCTGGCTCCCAACAATTCGCCGTCTCTCCAGGTCTATCGACTCAATTTGTCGTTGCTTGATTTACTATTGCACTACTGACCGTCCCCACAACCAAACAGACACTGCACCGGCGACTTGAAAATCACCCAGTTCCTACTCTCCCATGGGGGTGATCCGAACCTGGGAACCTTCGATCGCAGGAAGCGATCTGGTCTCGGGTCCACGCCGCCTCTGGACCGGCAATCCGGCGCCGCCCTGACCAGCGCCGCTGCGCACGGCAACATCGAGGTAATAGACTTGCTCCTGGAGAACGGTGCAACGCTGGAGTGGGCGACGCCTCTTCACGCGGCACTGTCCGTACCAGGCGCGTGGCGCCGGAATCGCTCCGCCTTCGAGCACCTCCTCCGCCTAGGCGCGGACCCGAACAAGAACATCCAGTTCGATTTCGGCAACCTTTGGGAGATGGGCACGCCACTCCTCTGGGCCTACCGTCAATGCAACTGGGAGGCTATTGAGCTTCTGCTGGAATGGGGCGCCGATCCTGACGTTGGCAACATTGTCCGTTCCGATGCTGAGAGTCGAGGGTTCGGAGCCGGGCAACAGGCACAGCAACGGGCACAGCATGCATATAGTAGAGCCGGCGGTCCGGCTGTTGGAGAGGACCATGGATTGATCAATAGCGAAAACACGAGCGAGAAGGCGGGGAAATTGGCTGAAATCGTCGAGCGCACGAGGAGGAAGAAGAGTTCGTCATTGGAACATGATCCCCCGAGCCAGGGCATTCCCCACGATAAATAAGCTTTAATTGGCTCAGGTCCTTCAGAGTAGCGTCCACAGCGGTCTCAAAATATCTCTAGGGCTGATCAGCATGGCATATATTTGAAGATCCACCAAGGCTGGTATCTTCTGGCTTGATAACTAGTAAATCCATCTATAGCCTTGCGACAGTAACCTAGCAAAATCACAAAATAAGCCAGTAGCGATGGCACCTAACCAACGCCTAAAACGACGAGAAGCACTAGAGACCTAAAATTTATAGAAGACGACTACGCAACAAGAAGCGTCCTGCAACATTGACCTGACACGAGCTTATGACGGACACCCCAAGTAAATCGCTCACGGTCACTTCTAGCGCGGATGTTTCTGGACGAGGAAGCCCTTTTGAGATCGTGGCCAACAGGATGCGGATATCTATTAAGTTTTGCTCCTGTTAGACCCGCGTTCTTTCTGACAAACGAGCGACTTGTCCTGAAGAATCGGTCTGCCGACGTGCTATCCCAAATAGTAAAGTAGACGCGTCAAGGTACTCTGTCAAGGACTTCCTCTGTACTATACTACTCTTACTCTAATGAAACGCCTTGCCCGTTAACCCGCCAACTACTACCATAGTAATTATTTCGGCCATCTTGATGCTGGCGTTCGACTATATGCAGCTTGACGAGGCCTCTATTCGCAGCTTCTACCATAATTATCAGCCACTTCCAGGACTCTAACCCTTCGCTCTAGGCAGACTCACGTCCCCAGGTTCTTCCTCAACGGAGGACCGATGGTCTTGCGCTGATGCTTCCCCGTCCGATAAAGGCATCCTTCGGGGTTTTAGATGGAGGGACCGGCTTTAACCCTTCGTTTCCTTCTTGAGACAAGACACTACAGTCTTGTCGGACACCGAGACTCTTGCCCGAGATCCTCCGCTGCAACGGACCCTCCAACTTTCTTGGCCTGAAGGCATCCGTGATACACCAGACTGAATCCTCATAGACACGCATTCCCTTCATTCTCTCCATCAAGAAACTAGTCAGTGGAACACCATCCTGCTGATTTCTTCCATACCGACCTGCTGCCCGTAGCTACCGCGCGACTGATATGGAACGTTATGGGCAGCGGCATGCTGAATCGTATCAATAGCTCCGCTATCATATGCTTCGGTGTAGTACGCTACCTGTCTATCAATTTGCTTTCTCGTTGGTGCATCCCCATAGCAACTTACCGGGTCTTCATATTCCAGCTTTCGTCGTCAGGTAATACGCAAACAGAAGTCGTGGTAGCTGCCACTTAAATCAGCACTTACGATTAATATACCAGTATCCAGATATTGGCAACGCAGTCCTTGCCAAATCATCAAGAACCCTTAGCTGGGGGCATATTCAAAGTCGTAATTCGGCAGGCGCAGTCTGCGGTGAAGGGCATTCCGACAGCATTCTTCGGCTCGGGCGTACTCCCAGCGCGCAGAACATGAGATGCCCCATGCTTAAGCATACGAGGACATTTCAGGAGTCATCGGCGTTTGCAGCATTTAGTGGCATCCGATTGCCTTTTCAGCTACGGGAGGTTACACGCCAGAGGAATTTAAGCGGAGCACATAAACGAACTCTCCTGATGCGGCAGGAACTTATTAAAGCCTTATACGAGATGTATCATTCGCTAATAGTGTCTCAGGCGGTAGCTTGGGACCCTTATGTTACATGTATTATACGGCTATGTGCGAGGCTGGTATAATATCCAGATGGAATGATATGGATTATCGTAGTGGATCCTTTTATAATAAAGAGAAAAGCTGGTTATGCGGTACTGACTTGAGCATACTCAAGGACCGCCATAAATCCAGACACCGAACGAATATTCACGCTGAATTTCAACGCTGCTAATGAATCGGCGGTCCGCGGTCCTTCGATGGAGAATCAAAGGGTATCCTGCGACTAAGCGGATCAGCTCTTGCATGTGACTCAGCAATAAGTCAGATGCGGATAAAGGGATACCCTGCATGAGTAGGACCAACTGCATGAGCAGGACCAACTGCATGAGCAGGACCAACTGCATGAACAGGACCAACTGCATGATCTTTCAAAACTGCAATTCTACGAAGAGGTTACTCTGGAAGACACTTTATTGTTAACTTTCATACCGGATCTTCTCCTAATCCTTCCTCATCGCAGTCAGGGTGCATTCACGGACGGAACAATGTCATCCAAGCATGCATGGAAGGTGGAGGTAAGCTCCAGTGCTGAATTGATACGGGTGCCAATGCAGATACATACCGCAACCATCTTTCCGTGGCTTTGGGCAGGGTCGCGGTTAAGAACATATGCTGACTGTTCAAAAATGCAGCTCATCCCCTGGGACCACCTGAGCGCGGAACATGTACGAAGAATGCACGATCAGCGTGTCGCCTGCGGGTGGAGATCAGATGAAGTCCCATCGTATGTTGAGTTCGCGAAGAGAGGGGGCAGAACATTCCACTGGATCGTGAGTCAACGTGGTACAGGCGTCCTGTCCTAAGCTTACACTTTGTAGGTCCTGGCAGATGCCGTTCCTGGGAAAGCGAAGCTTCTCGAAACCCATATTGAAAGATACCCACAAGTAGGTCTTCGCTCTGGTGCCCAAATCTGAGGTCTAAGAGCCGTCTAGGAAGCAACTATGCTACGAGATACAGCACGGGAGGTTCGGTCAACGCCACGGCAACCGACTGGCAAGCAATTTACTCCGATTGGCCATGTAGCACTTGATATCCACAAGCCAGAGGACGATGAGCAACTTGGTCTCCCAAGAGAAGGTGTAGTATGGGTCCA